>CAWUFW010020811.1:0-140082 GCA_963921515.1 Calotriton arnoldi
GTCCCTGTGCTGGTGTTGCTCCTTGTTCTGTCCATGTCGGCAGGGATGGTATTGTTGTGTGTTGACAGTGCGTTGGAGGGGTGGGTGCAGGGAGTGCAGCTGGTGGTCCTGCTGGTGCTGCATGCAGGCTTGCACCGGATGTGCCAGGTTGGTCTTCTTCCGAGGAGGACAGAGGCTGTACGACGCCAGTGAGCTCCGCATCCTCTTGAGCCTGGGACTGGGACTCCTCCAGCGTCTGCTTATGTGTCCCCATCATCACCTGTTTTAGGAGACACACACAATGTATGTTATGTTTCTGCAGGCATCAATGGTTGACACACATGACAGTTGTGACTGTGCCTCTGGGTGCGGAGCCTGTACATTGCATTGTCCTAAGTCGTCACAGTCAGGGGTTGATATTGGTGTGGCACATTGTCCTGCATTATTTGGGCATTTCTATGTATTTTTTGGGGTGTGAACATGGTCTGCATTGGTTGTGTTTGGTTGACAGCCGGCCCTCCTTCCCACCCACAGCCAGTCAGTTATCCCACCATGGACTGCTTGCATTGCAGGGAGTGGAAGTTGTCCTCAGGATGTCCAGTCAGTGGTGTCCTGCTGTTTGTTGGTGCACAGTTGCCAGCAGGCCTTGTGCTCCCCACAGCAGTAGCCAGTGTCCGGCCATCTTGTAGAGTCCTTCTCCACTCCCTGTGATGTGAGCATGGTTCCAGGGTGGTGTTGATGGGACAGTTGTGAGGTGACACGTGCAGTACCTGAGGTGGCACGCACAGGTGACCCTGGGCCCCCTTGGGGGTTGTTGGTGGTGTTGGTGTCCATGGCCCCACGTTGGTCCAGGGTCCCTGTGCTGGTGGTGGTGGTGCTCCTTGGTCTTTCCATGTCGGCAGGGGTGGTATGTGTGTTGACAGTCGTTGGAGGGGTGGGTGCAGGGGGTGCAGCTGGTGGTCCTGCTGGTGCTGCATGATGACTTGCTCCGGAGGTGCCAGGTTGGTCTTCTTCATCCGAGGAGGGCAGAGGCTGTTCCACACCAGTGAGCTCCGTATCCTCTTGAGCCTGGGACGGGGACTCCTCAGCGTCTGCTGCTGTGTCCCCATCATCACCTGTTTTAGGGAGACACACACAATGTATGTTATGTTTCTGCAGGCATCAATGGTTGACACACCTGACAGTTGTGACTGTGCCTCTGGATGCGGGCCTGTACATTGCATTGTCCTAAGTTGTCACAGTCAGGGGTTGATATTGGTGTAGCACATTGTCCTGCATTATTTGGGCATTTCCATGTGAATGTTGGGGTGTGTACATGGTCTGCATTGGTTGTATTTGGTTGACATCCGGCCCTCCTTCCCACCCAGCCAGATATCCCACCATGGAACTTGCTTCCATTGCAGGGAGTGCAATTTGTCTTTCAGGATGTCAGTCAGTGGTGTCCTGCTGTTGGTTGGTGCACAGTTGCAAGCAGGGCCTTGTACTCCCCACAGCAGTAGCCAGTGTCAGCCATCTTGTCAGTTGTTTTCCACTCCCTGTGATGTGGGCATGGTTCATGGTGGTGTTGATGTGCGCATTGTGAGGGTGAGCAATATCTGTGACTACCACTCCCATCATGCTATTGCCTCCACCCCCTTCCCAGCATGCCCATACTTCCTTCCTTTTGAGTGTACTTCACTGTGTGTGGGTGTGACAGCAATGGCAAGTTGGCTGACAGTGGTGTCCTGCTGTTGGTTGTTGGCCAGTTCCCAGCATGGCCTTGTGCTCCCCACAACAGAGCACCAGTGTCAGACATCTTTGATGGGGCTTTCCACTCTCTGTGAGGTGTGCATGCTTCAGTGTGAGCTTGCTGGGCCATGTGGGGGGAGGGATGTTGAGCTGTGACTACCACTCCCATCATGCTATTGCCTCCATCCCCCTTCCCAGCATGCCCATACTTCCTTCCTTTTGAGTGTACTTCACTGTGTGTGGGTGTGACAGCAATGGCAAGATGGCTGACAGTGGTGTCCTGCTGTTGGTTGTTGGCCAGTTCCCAGCATGGCCTTGTGCTCCCCACAACAGAGCAGCAGTGTCAGACATCTTTGATGGGGCTTTCCACTCTCTGTGAGGTGTGCATGCTTCAGTGTGAGCTTGCTGGGCCATGTGGGGGGGGATGTTGAGCTGTGACTACGACTCCCATCATGCTATTGCCTCCACCCCTCTTCCCAGCATGCCCATACTTCCTTCCTTTTGAGTGTTCAAATCAACATCATCTATACCACTTCTTACACCCCATTCACTCAACCTCTCACATACCCTTTTTCCCATTCAAACAAACATACAAAACCGCGTATTATTTTTCAATGTTGACACAGACATTTTTAAGAAAAGACAATAAACCAAAAGGCCTTCAATCGGACTAACTGAATGAATCAAAAAAGGAATTATGATTCTATCTATGATTGGCCTTAAATTGTCGGTCTACGCGTTTCGAACCCCTGCCAGTTCGGGGGTTCTCATCAGGACCAGAATAGCTTAATCACTATAAATATTCAGCTGGTATTAGACCATTTCAACTTTCTCCAAACTGTTCAATTTTTTGCTGACTGGGGTGTATTGGGGCCACACGTAATGTTCTATGGCTGCTACATGTCTTGGTTGGTGTAAATCATATGTTTGATTTCAACGAATCGGCGGTGGACTGCAAACGAACGTTTCCTTCGTTTTTCTTTACTCGTATTTAGCAGGCAGCTCAGTTGTTCTCCGTGTTCACAGCAGATCGGCTGTGAGAGGTTGAGTGAATGGGGTGTAAGAAGTGGTATAGATGATGTTGATTTGTACATATATGTAAATGTTTTTGTATATTGAATCTTTGCTTTGTAAATGCTTCTTCATAAATTGTAGAATTTTTGTACTATGTTGGTGGTGAAATTTTTGATAAAAAAAGAAAAGAAAGTTTTTTGATTAAATCTAACGGAAAAAGTGGTTATTGTGGGCATTGTTTTGTTTCAATGTTCAATGATTATTGATTGGAGTGAATAAGCAGCATGGGCATCTCTTTTGTTTTTTGAATATTTGTGGCTCAGCCTTGCTGCAGTGTTAGCCAAAACCCTTTCTAGGTTCTTGTTGTGCTGACAAGATGGCTGACAGTGTTATCCTGGGGTTTGTTTTGCTCCAAGTCCCATGTGTGTCCCTGTGCTTCACAATGCATGACCCAGGGTTGTGGTTCTTTGTGTAATATTTGATTGGTGTGTGAGGCAATGCTTTCTCCCAGGTGAGTTGTGTGTAGTTTGTGTTAGGGGGTGTGTGGGTGGAGCTGCTGGTGACTATGGTCAGTGCTGTGAGTCCTCCTTCCCACCCAGCCAGATATCCCACCATGGAACGTGCTTCCATTGCAGGGAGTGCAAGTTGTCTTTCAGGATGTCAGTCAGTGGTGTCCTGCTGTTGGTTGGTGCACAGTTGCCAGCAGGGCCTTGTGCTCCCCACAGCAGTAGCCAGTGTCAGCCATCTTGTCAGTTGTTTTGCACTGCCTGTGATGTGTGCATGGTTCATGGTGGTGTTGATGTGCGCATTGTGAGGGTGGGCAATTTCTGTGACTACGACTCCCATGATGCTATTGGCTACACTGACTTGCCCAGCATACACAGTATTCCTTCCTTTCAGTGAGCTTCCCTGTGAGGTGGTGTTGTGGTGGTGGCTACATGTCTGACTGTGTTTGTTGGTTATATTTGTGCCACTGCCTAGCTCTATTTGTTGTTAGGTTTGTACATGTCATGACACAGTTACATTTCACTATGAGCTGGCATGTATTGTGTTTATCTGGCTGACATACACATTTTTGGATGATCTGTTTTGGTTGGTGTGTATTTGCTAAGGGTGCATGGTTTGACTCTCCCCTTGACAGTGATGTGTGTGTATTGTGGCACAATATTGTGTACATTTGTTGTGTACTCACCAGGCTCTGGGATGTTTTCTAGTCCATAGACGCTCACTGGTGGTAGGATGGCCCGTACCTTCTCCTCCCAGGGCCTGAGGTATACTGGTTTGGCAGGAGGGCCACTGCCGGTGTGTTGGCTCAAGATGTAGTCCTTCTTCAACAGCTCCTTGACCCTCCTGCGCACGTCATACCACCTGTTCTGGATGTCTACCTTTGTGCGCAAACATGGTGATTGTGCGTTCACCCTGTCGACGATCCTCTCCCACATCTTGGTTTTCTGCGCTATGGGTGTCTGTTGGACCAATGTGCCAAACAGCTGTGGCTCTACCCTGAGGATCTCATCTACCAGGACTTCCAATTCACTATCTAGGAACTTGTGATTCTTCTTTGGGGGCATGGTGTTGGGTGGTGCTGGTGTGTGATGTGTGTGTTGGTGTGCAAGGGAGGGTGTGTGAGTGTGTGTTTTGCTGGGTGTATGTGAGGGTGCTATTTGTTGTGGTGCTGCTGGTGTGTGGCTTGTGTGATGGATGAGCTGTGAGTGTGTGTGTGGTTGCTGTCTGTTGGTGTTGAGTGCTGGCAGGTAATTTGAATTTGCAAGGGATCATGGTAGGGATTTGTGTCCTTTATATGGGTGGAGTTGTGGGTGTGTCTTTGTTCCCTGTTCCCCCCCAGTATTTATTTGCTTTGTGATAGCTTGTTTGGCCTTTTTTTGTGAGTTTTTTTCCTTGGTTCTTTTTGTGCATGTAGGAGACGTTCTTGTGACCGAGTCGGACCCTCCAGTTGTCTCGTGCGAGCCTCTCCGATTCGTTCACGCTGTGTTTGTGCTGTTTTCTGTGCTGTGTACGCGTCGGTCGCGGGGTTTTGGGTTGCTTCGGCTCGCAGTTTTGAATGCGTGTCGGTCGTGCGGCTTGGGCTCCGTGCGACTCGGTCGTGTTTTCCACGCGTTGCATCGTACTTGGCGGGTCGGAGTTCGCGGGTACGTTTCGTTCGGGATTCTTCCTGGTGCGTGTCGGTCGGTTCGATTCGCGTGCTTTTCCGGCCGGATGGCTGTTTTCCACGCGGCTCGGTCGTTCGGCTTGTGTTCCGTACGAGTTGGTCGGATTTAGCACGCTTTTCATCGTACTTTGCGGGTCGGGCTGCACCGGTACGTGTCGGTCGGTATTTATTCCGGCTCCGAGTCGGTCGGTACGTTTTCCGGCCCGAATCGGCGCCAAAGACTGACAATTACAAATCACACGTCTGGCATACATTGTTCCGCTAGCAACCCAAGAGAGGGCGATAGTCATTACACCAAATCTCTGATATGCCAGATGTTCTCCCGTTTTGTGTGGTGAAAGGGTCACCTATTCATTGTGTGAACTGCACACCACTCCCAGTTCTTCCCCTGTCAGTAACCATGCTTGCAGTTTTGAGTACAGCTTCTAAAACAAAGTGAAGGACCCCTTTTGTACTGCCTGTGTATGGCTGGGCTAACCTTCAGCTCTCATTGCTGTGACTTTGTAAATGTCTACAAAGATGTTGAGGCCCTCTCACTGTGATTTGGTGATATTGTTTTGGGTTGAAGACGGTACAGGTCTGTGTTGTCACTGCTATTCAGCAAACAGCCATGGATGGAAACTGTGCTGCAAAAAACGTACACGAGACGGGACAGCTCAAAAGTCTTTTAGGATGAGGTCAACCCCCAAACGTTACACTGCTGTTGCAGCATAGCTCCTAAAGTCACTGTCAAGGAGCTGCTCGTGACTGAAATTAATGGGGGCGGATCGTCCTGATTGTGGTCAGCGATTCTTACCTACTTAAAACACTATGGTACCAATGGTGCACTACTTAGCAATCTGTGTAAAACCCAGGTTGCAATATTTATTTGAAACTTCTTTGAAAACGCACAAATTTGATCTCAGCGAGCTTCAGACTCTGTACAATGGGTATAATCATAATATATTCAGATTGCAATATAGCAAACATTTTTACACTGTCATATGCATTGTGCTTCAGCATCGCATTCAGAGTATGCAGTATACAGTGTGCGAGTTCCCTTGCACTTGTGCTTCGAAAAGCCTGGCATAGCCATACATTCCTTGCACACTTCCCGTGTGTTACTTTTCCATTTCTTTTAGGGGGGCTGAGAGCTCATACACCGCAATGTTCCTTATAGGTGCCTATATAAATGTACTTTTGTAAAGTGTTGCACACAGATGGTGGCGGCATCAGAGCCTTTCAATGGATGGTGAGGAAAACTTCACTACTTGATGTTCATAATGGTCCAATAAAATGCAGTCCGGCAACCAAGGTTTCTATATTGTTCCTTAGCTGACGTGTTTAAATGCCCTCCTGCTCCTCAAACAGAGGTAAATGGACAATATTTATTTTAAATAGCATATATTCCTATGGCTTTGCTTCTCAATTGCCACCTTTCACTTAAGTAGCTAACAAAAAATATATTGATAATATGATCTAGTGGAAACTATTTGTAACTGGTCAACATACATTCCCACTGAAGAAGGTAAAGTAGAGTGGGGAGAGGATGTGGCCTAATGCCCAGCGCTGCCAACCTTGAAGATGGGAAACCAGGTTCGAGTATGGTGTTGGCTCAACATCCTGTGATTCTGGGCAAATCGCTCTGAATGTGTGTCCTTGTGCAATGAAACTGGCGCTCGTGTAAACGCCTTCCAATATCTTCGGGGCGAGTTTGCATTATCTAAAACTGCAAAAAACATCAAAGTAATTTGCCGAATATCACAATGCGGTCAAGTGAAGACACAGTGATTTGAGTTCTGTTCTCTCCTGACACACTAATGCCCTATGTGTCCTAACCTCGGGAAGGTGACACATAGCCCTACCGAGCGGTATTCTTAATAATCAAAAAGACATTTGGGACTTGCCTCCCTAGGTATTCCGTCAGGTTACAAAGGCTGGTGGGGAGGGAAGGTATGTGTGTACATGTCAATTCTGTGAGTCCACTGAACAGAAATGCTAATTAAACTTGCTGTTGAAAGTCACAAATCTTAAGATAATTGTGGAGAGAGGATGAGGCGTAACATCCAGAGCTGCCGACTTTGGAACTGGGGAACCGGGTACGAGTCTCAGCGTGCCTAGAAAAAAAACAGTGCAAATATATGATGATCGTTAAAAAATAAAACAATGATGAAAACCATAAAAAGTCCGATTGGAAATAAAATAAGGTATAGAAACAAAATCACAAATTCAGAATGCTGTTAGGTAAGTTTATTAGCACTATGGCAATTGTTGCTGAACTCTCGAACAAAACACGGGTGGAAACACAATAAAAAAATAGTGCGCTTAAGCATACCTATATATACAAAAGAGGAAGCTTACAAGTAATAGGGGCATGCTCCATGGGAGGGTTCGACACACAAAAAGGAGGAACATATAAATAACATTGACCACAGAGAAGCAAGCCTTTGTGAAGGACATGCAAAGCAACAAATTAAAAGCCATGGGCCGGCTATTAGCCCACACAGAAGATGCAGCATGTCTCAAACAGACAGCACATGCGCTGCATTGGCGAGACCTAAAAAAAGACTGTTTACATGCATGCTCACCCAGATAACACCTACCATGTGAATATTTATATTGAGGCCTGAAGGCATGCGCTTGATGTTCAGGGTCCTGAGAGTGAAGCATGATTTATTTAGAACCCTTGGTTGCTGGCAGCGAGGCAAGCAGAGATTCTGTACTACAGGCTAGGTTTCTGACTTTGTAACCTGGAGACTTAAGTTCTATGTCTGGCTTTGGCACTTGGTTGCACACAGATAATATAATATCCTTGTGTCTAAAAATATTAAATATTTTGATAGTAATTTTGTAACAAATAAACAATATCACCTAAAATTCAATCATCTTCCAAACCCCAACTGATGTATAGGGCTCTGCTGTGTCCCAGATCGACTCACACTGTATAAATTAAAACACACACACAGATTAAAAAGATGCAAAAAGTGCATCATTGTGGGTTGCATCTAGCACCAATGGCCCAACTGCAGAACAGACAGGAATGGAAAACCTGACGTACCTGTACCAGTGGTCCAACAGCAATGAGTCTGCCATCTGAGCCAGTGATGAAGCTGTATATCCCCCAAAGTTAGCGACCTCATCACCAGTGGAATCCCTAAATCAGTCATTGGACTTACATTGCTCTTGGATATTACAACTACCACCATATCCACATAGGAGTTCTAAGATAAGATGCAAGCCTGTGCAACAAGATATGGTTGCACCATAGATGTTATCGCCGCTCAATCAATCAATCAAGCATTTATAGAGGACGGCAAATCACCATGAGGTTTTAGAGGCACTGGAGCTGTTGGCTTCTGCGTGGATATCTGATCAATCAATCAGGGGGTTTTAAGCGCACTACTCACCTGTGAGGGTCTCAAGTCGCTGGGGGGGAAGGGACAGCAGTTCCGTTTAGTCGAATAGCCAGGTCTTGAGCGTCTTCCTGAAGGCATTCAGGGAGGGGGCACGTCTGATGTCGACAGGGAGCTTGTTCCAGGTTTTGGCTGCCATGTAGGAGAAGGCTCTTCCCCCTGTTCTGGCTCTGCGGATGCGTGGGGTTTCGGCGAGGGCGAGGTTTGTGTAGTCAGAGGTTTCTTTTGGGTACGTGGAAGGTCATTCTCTCGTTGAGGTATTGGAGTCCTGTGTTGTGGAGGCATTTGTAGGCGTGGGTGAGTATCTTGAAGGTGACTCTCTTCTCGACGGGGAGCCAGTGGAGGTTCCGTAGGTGTTGGCTGATTTGCTCATGTCGGGGGATGCCGAGGACGAGTCTGGCTGCGGTGTTCTGTATCGTCTAGAGCTTGTGGAGTAGAGATTTGTTGATGGCGGCATAGAGGGCGTTTCCGTAGTCCAATCTGCTGGTTATGAGTGCGTGGGTGACTGTCTTCCTTGATTCGGGGGGGATCTATTTGAAGGTTTTCCGGAGGATGCAGAGGGTGTTGAAACAGCTGGACGCGACGGCGTTGACTTGCTTGTTCATGGATAGGGAGGAGTCAAGTATGATGCCGAGGTTTCTGGCGTGGTCCGTGGGGGTCGGAGGGTTGCCGAGTGCGGTGGGCCACCAGGTGTTGTTCCATGCTGAAGGGGTGGTTCCGAGTACGAGGACTTCTGTCTTCTCCGAGTTGAGCTTCAGGCAGCTGTTGCTCATCCAGGATGCGACGTCCTGCATTCCTTCCTGGAAGTTAAGTCTGGTGATGGTGGGGTCCTTGGTGAGGGAGAGGATGAGCTGGGTGTCGTCGGCATAGGATTCTATGTTGAGGCCGTGCTGTCTGACGATGGTGGCGAGGGGGGCCATGTAGATGTTGAAGAGGGTTGGGCTGAGTGATGATCCCTTGGGTACTCCGCAGTTGATTTCTGTGGGTTCGGAGAGGAAGGGTGGTAGTCTGATTCTTTGGCTTCTGCCGGTGAGGAATGAGCGGATCCAGTCGAGGGCGGTTCATTGTATGCCAGCGTCATGTAGTCTGGCGGCGAGTGTGCGGTGGGAGACGGTGTTGAATGCTGCTGACAGGTCGAGAAGTATCAGGGCTGCAGTGTGGCCTTGGTCAAGGAGGGTGCGGATGTCATCTGTGGCGGCAAGTAGGGTGGTCTCTGTGCTGTGGTTGCTGCGGAATCCGGATTGGGAGGGGTCAAGGATGGAGTTGTCTTCGATGAACTTAGTTAGCTGAGCGTTGACGGTCTTCTCAGCGACTTTTGCCGTGAAGGGGAGGAGAGAGATGGGTCGGTAGTTCTTGAGGTCCGTGGGATCTGCTGAGGGTTTCTTAAGCAGGGGTCTGACTTCTGTGCGTTTCCAGTTGTCAGGGAAGGTGCCAGTCCTGAAGGTAGCGTTGATGGTGTGTCGTAGTTCTGGTGCGGTGGCGGCTCTGTGGTAGATGTGCGGTGGACAGGGGTCCTTGGGGGCCCCCGAGTGGATGCCTTTCATGGTCGCCGTGGTTTCTTTGGTCGTAACCGGTGTCCAGGAGGCGATGGAGGGCTGGCTGGTGTTGCTGGAGGGGGCGAAGGTCGCGAGTCAGGGGTTTTGTCGTTGAAGTTATCGTAGAGGTTCTTGATTTTCAGGTGGAAGTACGTTCCGAGTTTGTCGCAGAGGTCCTGGGAGGAGGTAATGTCTGTGGTTTTGCTGGCTGGTTTGCTGAATTCCTGGATGACACTGAAGAGCTCCTTGGAGTTGCTGGCGTTGGCGAGGATTTTGTTTTGGATGAAGGTTCTTTTGGTGGTTCTGATGTGATGGTGGTATTCCGTCATGGCGTCTTTGTAGGTGGTGTGGTTTTCGGGCGTTTTGTTGTTTCGCCAGTTCTTCTCGAGGCATCTGCAGGTGCGTCTGGCTTCTTGG
This sequence comes from Calotriton arnoldi, assembly GCA_963921515.1. Classification (NCBI taxonomy): domain Eukaryota; kingdom Metazoa; phylum Chordata; class Amphibia; order Caudata; family Salamandridae; genus Calotriton; species Calotriton arnoldi. The sequence goes on from CAWUFW010020811.1 coordinate 10,236, forward strand.
AGGTCGGCGGTGAACCTAGTGGCTTTCCTGTGGCGCTATCTGTCGGAGTTGCGTAGCGGGGCGAGCTTATATGCGCAGCTGGAGATCCAGGTGTGAAGTTCTTTGGCTGCGAGGTTGGCGTCAGTTGTGGCAGTGGGGGGGTCGCGGTTGAGGGTGGAGTTGAGCTGCTCTTCGGGTGACTCTGCTCCTGTTTCTTCGCGGAGGGCGTGGATCAGGTTTGGGTGGCTTGGGTTTGTTGACGAAGAAGTGTACGCAGTGGTGGTCAGGCCATGGGGGTTGCGTGGTGTGGCTGAAGTGGGTTCTGTTTCCTCCTGCGAAGATGGGGTCGAGGGTGGGTCCTGCCTTGTGGGTGGGTGTGGTGACGAGTTGTTTCAGTCCGATGTTGGCGATGTTGTCAAGGAGGGTGGTGGAGTTGTGGTCGCTGGGGTTGTCGAGGTGGAAAATCAGGTCTCCGATGAGTACGTAGTCCATGGAGGCGATGGCGTGGGGTACAATGAGGTCGGTGATGGTGGAGGCGAACGGGGCGCGGGGCCGGGGGGGTCTGTAAGCAAGGGTGCTGCGGAGTGTGGAGTTGGGGCTGGTTTGGACCTGGAAGTGCAGGTGTTCGGCGGCGGAGAAGGTGGTGCTCGAGGCGGAGGGAGTTTTTGTGCGCGATGGCGAGACCTCCTCCTTGGTGGTTGGGGCGGTCCTTCCTCTGGATCTTGTATCCGTCCGGGATGGCGATGGCGGGACGGAGAAGGCGTTTGTCCAGGTTTCTGTAAAGAAGGCGACGTCTGGTGAGAGGATGTCGAGGAGGTTCCAGATTTCAACGGTGTGTCTGTGCAAGGAGCGCACGTTGAGGAGGATGCACTTCAGGGCGTGGGTGGTGTTGGCGGCGTGGGTGGTGGTGAAGGTCTGATGGCAGTGGCGGCAGGAGAAGTGGCCGTGGGTTGTGTTCGGTGCGGCCTGTTGGCAGTTGTTGTTCCTTCCGGGGTTGAGTGCGAGGAGGGTGGCTGAATCGTAGCGGTGGTTGGTTGGAGATCCAGGGTTCCTGGCTCTGGTTGCGGTCGGGTCGCGGACGGGCGCAGACGGGCTTGCCTTTGGCACGCCCGCTGCGTGCGGCCGCGCAGTGGCAGCCATTAAATAGGGCAGGGGGGAGGGAAACGTAACTGGGAGGCGGGAGCGGGCATTGGCAGGGGGGAGGGGCGCGGGGGGTCAGCAGCGGGAAAGGCGGCAAAAACAAATACAATGAGAAATTACAGTGAAGGCAAAACAAAATATAATGAGGAGGTACAATAAAGGCAAAACAAAAAACAACGAGGCGTTACAATGAAGGCACAATGCGCACACAGGGGACAAATAAGGCAACTGGGGAGAAATAAGGCAACTGACAATGGGTAACACTTACAGAAGGCACAATGAGCACGGAAAAAATAAGGCAATTACAATGGGCAGCACTTACCAAGGCACAATGAGCACAATTGCAGGGGCTAGCAGGGAGCGAGACGCAGACAGAGAGCAGGAGGGCCTCGAACTCCTACCAGGAGGAGGTGTCAGGGGCAGCAGCAGGCGACGGCACAGCGGAGCTGCTAGGGCGGAGAGCGGGACTCTGGCCAGGAGGTCAATCAAACATCAATCAAACATCAAGGTATTCAGTTCCTTCTGAATTGCTGGAGTGACAGAGCGGTCATAAGGTGCGGGGGAGGTTGTTCCAAGCCTTGGCTGCCAGGTGCGAGAAGGAGCGGCATCCGCTGTTGGCTCAGCATATTCATGGGGTATCTGCGAGAGCAAGGGAAGCTGATCAAATGTGTGTGCTCAATTGGTAGAAGGTCATGCGTTTGTTGATGTATGCTGGTCTTTCGTTGTGCAGGGCCTTGTAGGCATGGGTCAGCATCTTGAACTGGCTTCTCTTCTGAATCGGGAGCCAGTGTTGTTTCTAGAGATGGGGTGTGGTGTGGGTCCATCTGAGGAAGTCTAGTATAAGTATTGCTGCTGAGTTCTGCAGTATGCCACTGCAGTATCACATCAGGGACAGCATAGACTACATTTGACAAGATGGCCATTTTTCTCATTAGGAATCCTCTTTGAGTACAGCATCAGTTTGTCATTAGTTAATTTAGCCTCCTCTGTGTCACCCTTGATATTGACCATTTTAGGAAGATTCCTGAACAGTCTAAAAGCTTCAAAAACAAACCAATAGATGAGATCCAGGTCCATGTAACACATGCCAAACGAGTGACCGCAAATTGAACATTTGTAGGGACACAGGGCATCCTTGCTAACCCAGAAGCTATCGTACAAATAGTCCTCGTCAAGACAGAAAAAAAGAGGTTTTGGGATATTACTAGTTAGTCAATGCCTTGGACACCATTGTCATATGTCTACATTGACACTAGAATTCCTGAATAATGTGTTCCCTGGATGCTCAGTGTCCTCGGCAAAGAAACTCCCTGAGTTATACCCCCAACACTGTAGTGAGGGTCCAAAGGCTTGGCCAGACCAAGTTGTAGATATTTGTTAAAAAAGCATAATTGGTGCCGACACCAGCTGCTGAAAACATTACCCTGGGGAAATAGAAGTTGTCTCGCACCCTTTGTTGGTGAGTGGGCAACTTCTTTTGTGAATTTTGTCTTTGAACAGCATTATCAACAGAAGAAATGATGAAAAAATAAATACTGGAAGTTTTCTTTTTATAGGGACTTGATCAGAGAAGCATATTGTAGAGCCCGAACAGAGACACCACTAGTTTGCAAGACTGCCCCTGCACTCTCGTAGGGAGTCTGCAGCAAACCATTCCTCTATATATGAATCCAGAACTGATTGCACAGACTGCTGTACACCTCCCTGTTAGGGAAGAGCACTCCATCATATCTCCCCACCTTGCCATAACAATGATGAGATCACTTCAGCATCTGAAAGTTCTAGATATTGAAGGAAAACTAGAACAACCAAGCTCATTTTGACTACTATCATGACGTCAATTAGAGGTAAGTAATCATAGGAGAATGAATCACTCGTCCTGTTTACTGCCGGAGCACTGCAGATGGAGCTAGCACAAGTCGCTTGGAAGATGTCTCAGAGAGAGAGTCTTTTTCCGGCCGTCCCCCAACGGAGCTGATTTGCCACACAAACACTCACGTTTTTTAAGCAGGTGCTATAGAACAGTGACCCTTCTATACACTCACCATTTCCCCTTTTTAGCTTTACCCCATCCTCAATACAATAAAAACAAGCTTTGATAGAAGAAGGTAATTTTAAACGCACTTCACTCTCACCCTCACTATCTCTGATCACTACTGTGAATACCAGTTGGTCTCCCTCCAGGTGGAGGAAAGCATAACAAAGACCCGATGATGATGCTTTTCACGTAACAATCCTTGCCGAAAACCAAGACATACCGCACTTACGGCTTTCACGTGAATGAGGGTTTATTTTAAAGACGGTTAGAACCCAAGACCCTGGCTATAAACAGGACGAGTGATTCATTCTCCTATGATTACTTGCTTATTGGATGGAAGCTGAATAAATCTCAGCTTCTCTCTCCCTCATTTGATCATAAGAGGAAAAAAAAAAGTCAAATAGAGGTAGCCAGAGTTAGCAGCTGCTAGCTGTGAAATTGGTGTACCACCATTGTTTATTTGCAAAGGCAAGGAGCCCTGTTTGCTCTCTATAGTTCCCACTCATTATTCTTCTCCCAGCCCCTCTGTACAAATGAGATGCTGTTGAGGAGCTCACAAAAGGGCAAGGGACCAACCTTATCATGAAACTTCAATTCCGCTAATCCAGGAAGCTCGATGAATTGACTGGTAAGCAGTACCACATTGTGGATATTGTTTGCCATGTAACCAGCCTTCAAAATGAGAGCTACGTGTCGGTGTGCGTCGCTCAGGCTCAAATTGTGGCATCTGTCTGAAAGTCAACAGAGAATTTATAAGCAGAAGAACCAACCCAGGTACAGATCACTTCTAACCCCACTAAAGTAAAGATTAAACCCTGTCCAGGAGAGCGGCACATCATATCCGACTACCTCTCGTGTAATATCCCTGCTGCACTCCTCGCGTAGGTGCAGCAGTAAGTTTTGGAGCTGTGACAGATTTCCTGGGATAAACAGGGAATCTCAATTCCCTGCTGCAGCTACCTTGGCCCGTCACTGGCATGGAGACAACTGAATGGCGTAGCTTCAGTAGGGGGGTAGTATTTGGTCTACCAGTCCACGAGCTGTGTGGCGTAATGGTGGATTCAGCAGTCAGAGATTGATGTCTACAAGGCTATAATTAGCGGTCAGCCATGAATCTCAGTGCTGCCTCCACACAAGACAGCAGCATGATTAGACCAGAAATAAAGGCATGGAAACCTCAAGATGGAGGGTAGACGATAACACCATCAAACCATGTGGAAGAAAGGATGAGTGGTCAGGATCCAGAAAGACGCAACAATTTACCAGGCGAAGGGCCACAGAATGACTTGCAGTCCGGCCTGTCCAATAAGGGAGAAAAGAGCGGGGCAACCAAGTAGAGGTCTCCATAGGCAGAGGAGAGGAACCCTCAGTCTTGGCTGGAAAGCAGCAGGAACTGACCAGTGTTTCTTCTCTTTCTTCCAGTGATGAGGAGCCAGTGGCCGCAGTAGACTTGTTGACAACACACCTCTATCTATGATCTTTCTTTCAGAGAAGAGCAACATTCATGTACACTTCACTTAATCTCTTCTTTACGAAAACGTTGACAGGAGCAGATCCACATAACACAGAAGACACCAAAACTCTTCCCACATCTCTATAAAGAAAGGCCCTTCCCACGCTGCAGAACAAATGTAGCAGGCTATTGGCCATCGACAGCTCTTCTGGACCTTGTCAGGGGTAGGAGGTCCTACACAAATATTACCGGACAATGCAATACAACGTGTGGGAAGTCACAACAGAGGATGTGCAGGGAAAAGAATCAAACGAGCCTTAAGTCTCCTAAAACCCCCCTAAGCTAAAGAGGAAACATAGCCAAGAAAGCTGTATCAATAAATAAAAGTTAGAAAAAAATCAGAGTGCATTCCTCTGCCTTTGTGATAAAAGAACTAGAATTAATGCTTCAGACAGATCCTTGGCAAAAGATCATAGGGACTTTAACTTTCCTTATAGAAAGAATTAATCTGAACAATATTTGAGTGAGCTGGTTGTCTTGCAGCACACGGGAACAGCTTTACACGTGTACATCTCTCATGATACATGGCTGTTACTTTTTACATGTCCATGAACTGCATGAGATAGACTAAAATCACTGAGTAATACCCTATGGAGAGTGGACGCTGAGATGGTGGCTTAAAGCTGAGACCAAGTACGGCAAAAAATGAAACTCTCCTTAGCACAGTGTCTATGACGAGCATTTATTTCATTCTTTTTATTTAGAATTCAACAAAACGCAAACGACACTTTTAAAAACATATTTTCATTATTGTGGAATCCTGAATCCATCTCTTAGCAATTGATACAGACGCTTAACCTGTACCACAAATAATTGTTTTCGACAGTATTTGTGCCTACAAAATATACATGAAGAAATAACATTATGCTCCTGTCTTTCTCTCCCAAAGATAACTTAGATTTCCTTTACTTCCGTTTACAAATGGTAAAATTATCTCAAGTCTGTGTTACTTTTCGATAGCTATACTAGCAATGTCTAATCTCATTACTTTCAAACAGCCATCTAGGTCGATTATTACTAAGTATTACATGCTAAAGAGTTATAAAAAGAAAATACAACAGTTTCAGGGCATACAAGACTATGGGGTCGATTCCGATCTCTGCCGGTAGGGCACCGAATCGGATTCGGCTTTACCGGATCCGATTCGGAGCCCTCTTTCCCGACCGATTCGTACGTGCGTCCGGGCGAGCGAGTACGATGCGAGCGCACGCGAAATCGCCGACCGACTCGTTCGCGGGACCCAACCGCTCCGACCGACTCGCACGGACACGACTCGCACGGCGCATTGGAGACGTTCCCCGGCCGGGCAAGTACGATGCGCGCCTCGAGCAGTCCGACCGACTCGCGCAGTCCGGCTCCAAAGAGCAGTCGGAGCCGCACTTTGGGGGTCCATGTCAGACCCCCCTGTATGCGTAGCCGCGCGAGTCGCACACTGGGGGGACCCATGGGTCCCCCCTACCTGTAAATGTACGGCGCGAGTCGCTTCGACGCGTACCCGCTGTAGGGGGCGCCCTTGTTCGCCTCGCACCCATTGAGTCAATGCGAGCCCGCGTACGCGTTGTACCACCGGCTCCCATTGACTTCAATGGGAGTCCGACCGAATCGAGTCCGATAGTATACGGACGCATCGTACTCGTTCGGTCGGGCTGCTAGGGTCCGATTCGGTCGGAAATCTCTCCGGGTCCGGCTCGGTCGGAGAGATTTCCTGCCCGAATCGGAATCGGCCCCTATGTAGACAATGCACTTTGCTGGTTCTTTCCAATCCTATTTTTAATTATAAGTCACTATGGGTAATTATGGGTGATTAGGAACGACAGTTTTCAGGAGTATTTCAGGGACAAAGACTACTTTTCTACTTGATAACATTTTATGGCAAAATGTTCACTCGTACGTTTATGGTGCACTTGGTCCGGTGAATGTCAGTGGTTCCTCCGTGTCTAAAGGTTTACTTTTGCATGAGAATGAAGGAGGTCCAATATCTTCCACTGGGCAAGGCTGGACTCTGTAGCCAAAGAAGGGCTCCCCAGTGCCATATGCACCTGCTGAGAGCTCCCACAAAAGCCTCAAACTTCTCAATAAAAAGTTCAGAGTGGTAAAAAACACTTAGATAAAGCCACTGAGGTCACATCTGTTTAGGTCTGGCGTTGACCAAGACCTTTTGATTTTACTGAAATAATATGTGTAATATACTTACTTAAATGGACTTTTAGCCACCTCTTTTTGCTCATTGGTCTGCTGTTGTGTCAATACCATTTTGCCTCCACCCACTACAGTGTAGGGCAATGGATCACCCTACTTAAGCCTCTGGCTAACGTCACTTTGAGTGACTGGATTTTTCCCTTTCTCAATGAGCACATCCGCAAGCAAGGTAGTTTAGTTCCCTTTAGTGCCACCGTTGCCTGATCTGATATAGAGCACATTTGAAGGGAGCACAGTGCACATTTCAGCTTTGTCAGTTCCTGTCTCCTTCCAATGTGGTTGTAAATTACTTTTGAAGTGGCTGCTGCTATTTCACAGCATACCATATCGTATTCCTGGACTCGGTTTCATCGATGGTTCTTTGATAAATTTTTCCCAGGAAGAAAAGCAAACTTTATTGTGTTTCATTTGCAGCACACTTGTATTAAATTTATTTAAACATAGGTGGGGTGTAATTTGAGTTTTAGTATCCATTATTTTATACTGTGAATCCTCTTTCCTTCCTGCTTTTTTCTTTCCTTCTTTCCCTTTTCTTTACTTTCTTTCTTTTTTGGCTTCTTTTTTGCTTTTTTCCTTTTTCTTTCTTGCCTTCTTTTCGTCTTTCATTCCTCTTTCTTTCTTTTTGTCTTTCCCTTTTCTTTCCTCCTTTCTTTTGTGTTTGCCTTCTTACTTTTTTCTCTTTCCTTCTTTGTTTCCCTTTTTTTCTTTTTTGCCTCCTTTCCTTTTTTCCTACTTTCTTCCTTTATTTATTTGAGTTTTATATAGCGCTGGCTAGACCCGGAGGTATCAGAGCGCTTTACATAAGGTACCACGAAATTACATCAGTTACAAGTTACATCAGTTACAAGAAAATATTTCAAGAGCGTCGAAAGACGAAATAAATGGAGCTTAGAAGGGAAAGGGGGTGGGGTAAAGGTGTAGGAGGGAGAAAAGATGGAGATAGGATGGATGGAGAGACGAAGGAGAGTCTGCCCAAAGTCCGGCTGGGTAGGTGACGGCCGAGGGGGAAGACCACAGCCCATCTCCTCTATAGCTATCAGGTAGCTCCACCGGGCATCAGTCAAGCGGCTAGGTCTCAATGAGAAAACAATTAGAGAGCAAAGAGGAGGGATAAATGGAGCATAAAGGAGAAAGTGGGTGGAGTTAAGGGGTAGGAGGGAGAGTACGATGGAGAGACAAAGTAAGGTCTGCCAATCCCCGGCTGGGTAGGTGACGGCCGAAGGGGTAGTCCACAGCCCATCTCCTCTATAGCTATCAAGTAGCTCCACCGGGCATCGGCCAAAAAGCTAGGTCTCCACGGTCAGAGGTAGGTTCACAGATTCGGTATCCTGAAGGGTAGGCCGGATAGGGGATGTGTTCGAGGTCTGGTCGAAGTCCGGTTTTTTCTCAGAGGAGTAGCACGACGTGGTAGGGAACACAGTGGCAGCCATCTTGGGGGCAGGCAAGGGATTCTGACCTTGGAGTTAGAAACAGCCGGTTCCCATTTAAGACTTTCGCTCGAGGGGGGGTGTTTGTTGTGCACAGGAGCAGCTTGAGGCCGGAGTCAGTGTCCGCTTGCCTCCCGAGGAGGAGAGTATTTCTGCGTTATAGCTGCCATAGGGAGAGATGGAAGCCATAATAGGATCAGGCGGGGGACCTCTAGTATCCCACTCGGATTGCTTGTGACACTAAACGAGGACTTCCCTTGAGGCCTGAGCTGTTGCTGCTATTTCAAACAAATAGGCTGAGAATGAAATGATTGTCTCCACATGTCCCCACTGCTGTGGTTATCCCGGCTGGTAGTGGGACAGATCCTGGGACCCCGTATTCCTTATTCTTTCTTTTTAACTTCTTCTCTTTTTCTTTCATTCTTTCCTTTTTCTTTCATTCTTTTCTTTTTCTTTCCTTCATTCCTTTTCTCTCTTTCAGTCCTTCTTTCTTTCTTTATCTTTTTCATTCTTTCTTTCTTTCCTTCTTTCTTTCTTTTTCCTCCTTTATCTTTTGCCTTCATTTATTCTTTCTTTCCTTCTTTCACTCTTTTCTGCCTACTTTTCTTTTTCTTTCCTTCCTTGTTTCATTCCTTTTTCATTTCTTCTTTTTTGCCTTCTTTCCTTTTTTCTTTCTGTCTTTCCCTTCTTTCTTTTTTTTAATAAATATTTTATTGGGTTTTCGATGCGGAAGTGTCATTACGCATTTTGCCACATAAAAGTACATGTAGTACATAGGAGATACAATAGTACATTTAAGGCAAAGTATTGCACACAATAGTTACGTAGCAAGCACCAGAAACAATCAATGGGGTCACTAGTAACTGGGAGCCACCCCTGTGAGAGGCGTTGCCTCCTTGCATCGTACCCAAGAGAAAACTTTAACTGTCAACTTGGAATGTGAATACAGGAATGTGCGATGGGCGGAGGGGAAGGCCAGGCGGGGGCGTATGTTGCGACAGCATTTTAGATGACGGGGAGGGGTACAGGCACTGGCGTAGTGGAGCGCGCTGTGATGTCTAGGTGACCTTAACAACAGCAGAGGCACTTACAGGGTGAGGAGAAGGGGACCTCATGGGAGGAGCAGGTCTCACCCCCTGGGAAGGCATTTATCTGGGCAAGCCTTGCGGGTTTTGTGACAGCGGGGGTGTAGCATCATTAGTAGTCTTTTGGCAGAAGCGCATGAGCAGCATGCCCCACTCGGGGGAGATGGGGCGTCAGACTACCTGGCGCACCTCCTCATTTTGGAGCGCATCTTCCTCTACAGCGCCCCACTTGCGTACAGCTCCTGTCGCTTTTTCCAAGTCGAGAATGAGGCAGGCGGCACATGGAAACCGACCCCCGTCCCAATCTTGGACATGGAAAAGACGGCACATATTTTGAGAGGTGCTTCTGCCGGGGACGAAGCTGTTCTGGTCTAAGTGTACGAGCTCCGGGAGGACCAGGGCATAGCGGTCGGCTAGTATTTTGCTCAGGATTTTGTAATCCGCCCCTAGGATAGCAATTGGCCTATAGGAAGTTAACAGGGTTGGGTTTCTGCCTGGTTTTGGGATTGAGACTAAGAGGGACTCGCGAAGCAAGTGGGGAAGCTCACCTTCCTCCAGGGTCGCCTTATACATTGCCGCCAACCAAGGTGCCAAGAGAGCTGAAAATGCGCTGTAGTATTCTAAGGGCAAGCCATCCAGTCCCAGGGTTTTATTTCAAGCCACATCAAGGATCAGCAGGTGTGATCTTCGCATCCAGGGAGGTCCATGTGAGGGGAGGATCTGGGGTAAGACGAGGCCTGCTAGGAACTGCTCCATTCTTTCTGATTGCTCAGTCAGCAGCGCTCGGTATATGATGGCATAATAGTCGTAGAAGGCTTGCAGGATGCCAGTTTGGGTGTGGATCCTGTCACAGGAAGGGGTAACAACCTCAGTAATGGGGCGGGATTCAGTATCCTGGCAGATCAACCATGCCAAGAGCGCTCCAGGTCTGTCGCCCTCTCGGTGTGCCCTGGCAGAATGAGTCTTAAAGTTATAGCGTCTCAAGTATTCAAGAAGAAGTGTAGGTGGTCTTCGCCTCCGCCAGCCCGGCCGCGGAAGCCAGAGTGGCGTCGGCCGCCTTGCTAAGGGCAGCCAAATTGTGTTCCGCCTTCTTCAAGTCTCTCTTAAGCACTCTGTGGGCTCCCGCTATCTGTCTGATGCAAGCTCACAACTTTGAAGGCGTCCTATTCCAGTGTCCTAGTGGACGCCATGTTGTGATTTTCAAAAAAATAATGGTGGATGTTGGTTTCCTGCTCCTGACGGAAGACCTGGTCCTCGAGACAATCTCATGACAACCTAAGTGGGAGTAGGGGGCAAGGGAGGCCTTCACCCAAGGGTCAGAAGATGCGCGTCGTGTTCAGAGAGGCCCTGGCCTAAGTAATCTGCATGCTTGATTAGGGGGACAATGGTGGGAGAGAAGAGGAATCAGTCAAGGCGCACATAGAGGTTATGCGGAATAGAGTGAAATAAGTATAATTGTGTCGTGGGGTGCCGGGATCTCCATGCGTCCGCTAGTGACCAGCGGTGTACCCAAGCACGGAAGCATTCCATCTGCACATAGGGCGGAGAACCGTGGGGCAAGGGTGGGACTTATCTAGGGAGAGGTCGAGCACACAATTGTAATATCCCCCTAGTATCCATGGCATTTCTGTGTAGTGGGCCAACGTGTTGGAAAGGGATTGCCAGAATCTCCCCTGATCTGTGTTGGGTGCATAAATACTACTGTGGAGTACAGGTTGGCCATTTAAGTGTTCCTCTAGTAGTGCGTACCGACCCTCTGTGTCAACCACCCTGCGAGTTTCTTGGAAGCGGACCCCTGGACGGATCCATACCATGGCTTCTCATGCGAACGCTGAGTGGTTGGTCCCACAAAATATACCTCTCCATCGCTTGCACAGTCGGGCCAGCTCCCCCGTGGTGAGGTGCGTCTCCTGCAAAAAAGCTATCTGTGCCTGCTGAAGCATGATGTAAGAGTACACCGCATAGCTCTTACAAGCAGTGTGCTTGCCTCGGGTGTTAAGAGTGATGAGACGGGTGTCAGTGGAAGGAGTCATGGCAAGGTGTTAGGGGTATGTGGAGAACACACAGGTGGGCCTTTTCCCCCTGGAGTTGCGCCTGATCCCAAAGCCCAGTACTACCCGCCCACTGTATTGTTCGGGATGGAAGGAAGAAAGGGGCAACAAGGATGTGTACCAACTGGGGAGGGGAGTATTCCCAATACCAGGGACCTACCGCAACTGACGGTACATCCAAATGGAACATGATGCAGCTACTCTAATATATCGTGGGGAGCGAGCAAAGCATGTGCGTAGAGCAGACGACGTGAACTGCCATAAAAAGAACCCCAGTATGAAAGAAAGGCTGGTAGCAACAGGGAAACACAACCACAGTGTCAAATTATTACTTGAGCTGAGGCAAGGGTGAAATAGCTAGGGACAGTTAGAGGAGAGTGTCCGCAGTCTGGGGGGGTCACAATGGGAGGTGTTGGCGAGTCGGCCCAGGAAGTGCCCGACCTGCTGGGGTCTTCCTCATAAGTGAATATGTGGGGGCCCCTCTGATCATCCATGGCCGTAGAGGAGGGTCCCAAATATGCTGCCTGCAGGGCACGCCTACGGTCAGCAATGATTTGTTCCAGGTTGGGAGAGCTAGCCAGGGATGCCCGGGGCAAGGATCTTGTGCGTGCCCATGTACCTTTCTTGCGCCGTCGCTTGCCGCGAGGCCCCCTAGCCCACAGGGTGCGGTCAGCGTCCAGCAGTCGAGATTCTTTTAAGTCCTGGTCAGTCAAGTCCTATGCTTCAGCGGAGTCGGTGAAGAAGAAGGTAGCCCCTTGAAGATGCTCTTGAGGCGTGTTGGGAACAACAACGAGTATTGTATTCCCCGCTGGCGGAGGCGACGCTTCACCTCTAGAAAGGAGGATCGCTGGCGTTGGATAGCGTGGTTGTAGTCGAGGAATAACATGATGGGCTTTTTCTCCACTTGGAGAGTCCCACTCGCCTGGTGGCTCGAAGCACTGCGTCTCTGTCTTTGAAGTGAAGGAGTTTTGACAGCATCGGACGAGGAGGGGAGCCTGGAGGTGGGTGGCGAGCCACGACAGGATGAGCGCTTTCAAGGGATGAAAAGGGGGTGAGGTCCAAAGGTCGCATGAATGACTTGAACCAGGTCTCTAGGTAGGCCATGGGGTCAGTCCCCTTGACCCCCTCCAGAAGTCCCAAAATCCAAATGTTGCTCCTCCGGGAGCGGCCCTCCAAGCCATCTGCCCAGCATTCTAGTTGTGTAACCCAGCCCTGAAGAACGCGAACCACCACTTGGTGATCCTTCGTGAGTGGTTGCAGGGCAGAGAGGGCATTCTCTCCGTCTGCGACCCTATCAGCAAGCTTGCGGTGGTCGTCTTGGAGAAAGTTAAGGTCGGTGGCCAAGGCTCCAAACCTGTCTTCCATAGTGACCCTGGAGTGTTCTATGGCCACCAGTACTTTGTCCAGATTGTCGGATGTGGTAAGGGCCGGTGCATTTTCCTCCTCTCCCTGCAGGGCACCGGGGGCCAGAGAGGGGAGCCGGCATCTGTGACCCGGTGGTCAAGCGTAGTCTGCCCATGGCGTGGGGCGATCCCACGTTGTCAGCCAGGGGCTCCATGGGGAACACTTGTGGCGGGGTAGTTGACGTTGCATCCCTGATCCAAAACTCATCGGAGGGACGGGTAGGATGAGTGGTCCTTTGTGACCAGGGTGAATTGCTGGCCCAGCCTCAGCCAAGCCGCGGAAAGTGCCTTCTGCTACTCGCCCCTACAGGTCAGGTGCCCGTGCCAGACGGGGCGCTCCAGGGAGCAAGTATGGGCCACCACCCTGCAGGCCTCAGCCGCAAGTAGACAGGATCTGAAAAGAGTGAGACAGGAGTTCAGAGCTTTGGCCCCATGAGGTGGCCCCCGCGTCCCAGTTGTAGTGCCGATTCAGGGGACCAAGAGTTGTGAAAGGCCACCACCAGTGGTTCCGTGGGAGACCCCTCCAGCGAAAGTCAGGTCGGGCTAGGTAGGGCCTGGCAGAAAGGCAGCAGCGAAACAGGGCGTCACTGGATTTCAGCCTCCCAACAGCAGCACACCTCCGGGTCTCGATTATGGTGCCGTGTCGGGGCCAAGCATCGCGAGGGGACACACTCTGGGGAGGGGAGCCAGCAAATACCCCCCTCTGCCGTGCTCCAGGGCAGGGGATCGGAGAGCAGAAGAGCACCAGGAATAAGTAGGGCACGGCTCTCCAGCAGTGGATTTACCCCCACGCCTCAATTATGGTGCGGTCCCTGGGGACTGAAAGGGGGCCAAGGCCGGCAATACCCGCCCAGGAACACTGCTGCACTCCTCACCTGTCCGGGCCCGGTGTCTGGTGTTCAGTAGGAGCACCCTTGGGGCTTCCGCGCCATGCCTCAATTATGGAGCAGACACAGGGGCCTGGACGAGGGCCCAATCTGGCAGCCCCCCGCCTGGGCACACCACCGGACTCACCACTATGCTGGAATCGACGGCAGGTGCCCCGCGGGAGCCCACTGGAAAGCCGGCCTCGAGGCAGTCCCCATAGCTGCAGGGGTCGGCACCGGCCTCGGTGCAGGCAACAGGGCGGGCCCTCAGGACATACCTCTGCAGCGGCTCTGTGGGTCACCTCTCGATTAGCAGCTGAGCGGGCCGAGGAAGCCCATGCATGAAGGGATCAGTCAGAGAAAGGAGGCCAGCGGCAGTGTTGCCCAGCCCGGCCCCAGCAGACACATGCGGCCCTCTGACGCACCTCGAACCAGGTGTAGAGGAGGGGGTACCCGTGACAGGATCCTCTGCTCTGCCTCTTCACCAAGTGGGCCAGCAGATCAGCACCTCCCGCCCACCCGTGGCAGCCACACCGGATCAGGCAGCATTCGGCAGTGTGTTACCTCGGGGCCCGGAAGTCCGACCCGCAGGGGAGACCCCCTGCTAACAAGGGCATGACACGCCGAGAGGTGGTGCCAGTGGGGAGAGGCCTCTCCGCTTGCTCACCCTGCGGTTCCACGGACGTCACCGGGACAGCGCCATAGCCGCCTTTCAGGTTAGTGAAGGCAGGCTGCTGCCATTTTGTAAGCGGCCTGCCGGCTCCAGATCAGCGGCTTCCCCGGCCGTGCCGCCCACGGCCTCAGAGCATCGGCAAGGGAACAGTGCGTTGCAGCAAGCTTCCCACTGGTTCGTGTGGTCCCTACAACGCATCACCGGCCAGGATGAGAGCCGATGGTCGGGCTCGCTCACAGAACCCTAAGCAGGCATGTCCGCCATCTTGGTTGACTCAGGCACACCCCCTTTCCCTTCTTTCTTATGGCACTCTTTCCTTATTCCTTCTTTTTGTCTTTCCTTTTTGCATCTTAATTTTTTGCCTTCGTACTTTTTTCCTTCTTTCTTTCCCATTTTGCCTTCTTTCCTTCTTACTTTCTTTCTTTTTGCCTTCTTTCTTACTTTCTTTCTAGCTTTCTTTCTTTTTACCTTTCTTTTTTATTGGCCTGTTTTCGTTCCTTTTTTCTTTCTTTTTTGCCTTTCTTCCTTTGTTTTTGCCTTTCTTCTTTCTTTATTTCATTCTTTCTGTTTAGCCTTCTTTCTTTCACTCTTTCCTTCTTGTTTCCTTCTTTCTTTTTCCTATTTTCTTGCTTTTTGGGTTCCTTTGTTCCCGTTTTTGCCTTCATTCTTCCTTTCTTTCCATCTTTCTTTCCTTTCATTTTTTGCCTTCTTTCCTTTGTCTTTCCTTTCTTCATTCTTTCTTTTTTGTCCTCTTTCCTTCTCTCTTTTTTCTCTTCCATATTTTTCTTTCTTTCTTGCATTCTTTCTTTCTGCGTTCTTTCTTCCTTTCTTTCCTTCTTTTTTCTTTCTTACCTTCTTTCATTTTTTCTTACTTCCATCTTTTTGCTTTCTTCCCTCCTTTCTTCCTTTTTGCCTTCCTTTCTTCTCTTTTTACATCTCTCCTTCCTTTTTGCCTTCCTTCCTTTCTTTTTTGCCCTTCTTTCTTTTGTTGTCTGCCTTCCCTCCTTCTCTGCCTTCCTTCCATCTTCCATTTTTTCTTCCTTAATTTTCTTCCCTTTTTTCTTGCCTTCTTTCTCTAAGGCGAGTCTAGCAGCCAATGCTAGACCAATTAATTTTTTAGGTCTGTGTTAGCCAATACCATTTGATTTTATTAAAAGTATGTAAATATGGTTAGTTATAGGAGTTTTCAGCCAGACTTCATCTATTGTCTCTGACTGTGTCATTCACATTTTTCCTCCACCCACTCCAGCATGCATCAAGGGGCAATGTTAGCCCATTTCATCCACTGGCTGACTTTACTATGAGTTACGACATTTCACAAGGAGCATATCCACACACAACGTAGTTCCCTTCTGTGCCGGGTCACCAGGGTAATGTGCCCTTTTTTGAGACCAGAAAAAAACTTTTTCCTTTAGCCAATGTTTTTCTTAGATTTAATGAGAGCTCAGCAGTTTCCCAAACTTTAAAGTTTTGCAAAAACTATGACAAATCAAAAATAATTGCCAAAAGGCTGGCAGCAAACACCAGACCTATTGGTTTTGGTTGGAAATAATGAAGTCGAAACGAGGTAAGATCTATAGAACTTCTTTATTGGCCATCCACTTTCCGACTCTGCTTCACAGTGAACATCACCAACATTCTAAAGCAGACTCCCAAGGGAGAGTCCACTTGGGAAACCTGGAGGGGTGGGAAAGGTTATACCACTGGGGTAAAGGGAGAAGGAGATTACAACACACCTCCCCATTACACATAGGGTAAAACATTGCTACATTTGACAATCCTGTCACAACTCCACACCTGCCCATTCACGAGTAGTACCACATTGTTGTGGGCCTTCGATACCCGACAAGGAGGGTAGTATTTGCTTTTACTTTGGTTGTCTTTAACACTCCTTTTGACTTGTACCCAATCACCTTCCCTCCACTTGGGATCTTTCACCCCATTCTTACCATAGTACCACACCTTGTACTTCCTCTGGTGTAGTTCCACTTTCTTACCACCCTCCTTGGAATTTGACTCAACCACCCTACCACCACCCAACCACATGGGGTTAAACTTTGTGCAGGGTTCTCTTCCTCTGAGAGCAACAAACGGTGACACCCCAGAGATTAGATTGGGTGATGTATGGTAGGCCCATAAACAGTCATGTAAGGATGATTCAACATCATGACCATTTACCACGGCTAGCTGTATGTGTTCTTTGATTAGTCTATTGGCCCTTTGTACCAGGCCATTTGCCTTGGGGCAATATAGTGTAGTTCTTTCGTGTTTAATCTTAAGATTTAACAGAAATTCCTTCATCTGCTGGGATGTGAACTGCACCCCATTGTCGGTGACCAGGGTAGACGGTATTCCCTCCCTTGAGAATACGTCCTTGAGGAAATCTAGGATCGTTTTAGTGTTAGTGCAATGGACAAATTTGTGCGTGACCCAGTGCGATGTATAATCTACCAACACAAGCATGAACTTTTTATGCATCCCTAAATTGTCCATTGGTCCAATTATGTCCATGGCAAGTTTGCTCCAAGGTTTAAGAGGTACCTCAACAGGGGATAATGGAGCTTTGCGGGTAGACTTTGATTTGTCACTTTTGGCACAACAGTGACATTCCTTCACCATTAGTTCTACCGAGGAGTCCATCCTGGAGAACCAGAAGTTTACTCTAACTTTGTTTTTTGTCATGCTCAGCCCAAGGTCTCCTTCATGTACCAATTCCACAATTGTCCTTCTCAACCCCTCCGAGGTACAATTTTATTCTTGCGAAACACTTTGCCTCCTATGGTGCTCAATTCAAACCTGACCTCCCAAAAGTCTCTGATCTCCTCGTCGACCTCACTGCACTTGCTGGGCCACCCTTCCACAATCATTTCCTTTAACTTACTCAGACTCTTATCCTCTTCCATGCCTTTACCCCATTCTTCTTCTGTTAATGCAGGATCAGTTATAGCCAGGATGGGACTGTCTAACACCTCTTCAGGCGGTTCATCTTGCAATGGTGTTCTGGACAAAAAGTCTGCAATTTTGTTTTCACCCCCCGGAACATACTCAACCTTGAAGCAGAAATTTTCCAGACCCAATATCCATTTTCAAATGCGAGGTGTAGTGTGTTCCATGCCCTTAACCGACCGTAAACATGAACGTAAGTGACTTGTGGTCAGTGTGAATAGTAAAATTTAAACCCCAAAGGAAGAACTTAAAGTGTTTCACTGCCCAGTAACACACCAGGACCTCGTTCTCAACTACAGAATAGTTACTCTCAACCTTAGTAAGGCAACGGGACGCAAAGGCAATTATTCTTTCCTCCTTGCCTTCTTTCTGTGACAGAGTTGCTCTCAGGCCCTTGTTGGAGGCGTCAGTAGTGAGGATGGTTTTTTCCCTGGGATCAAAAGTGCCCAATGCTGAAGAATTGACAATTTCTTCTTTTAAAGCATCCAGAGTGCACTTGTGTTCCTCCAGCGATTCGAACTCCTTTTTCTTTTTTAAAAAGATCCCGCAATTGTTCACACTTCTCTGAGAAGTTTTTAATGTACTTGGCCATATACTCCAGTAACCCCAGAAATGATTTTAACTCGTCCTTGCTCTTGGGATACGGGGCATCTCTCACTGCACTAAACAGGTTGTTTTTTGGCCTAAAACCATTTTCTGAAATAGGTAGTCCACCGACGTCACTCTGATCTGACACTTGGATTTCTGCACAGTCAATCCAGCATCCATCAACCTTTTGAAGACATCCCTGAGGGTTTGGTCATGGGCTTCAGCGGTCCGTCCGTACACCAGGATGTCGTCCTGGAAACACATGGTGTTACCCACGTCTCTTAGGATTTGGTGCATTATCTTTTGGAAGACCGCTGCAGCCGATGCCAGGCCAAACAGCATTCTTTGGAACATGTATGCTCCCTGCGGGGTGATAAATGCAGTGAGGGGTCTAGAGTCGGGTGGAAATCTACTTGGTGGTAGGCCATGGAGAGATTAATGACGCTAAAGTACTTCCCCGGTCCCATGGTACTAAGCATTTCGTTTATGTTAGGAAGTGGGTACCTTTCAACCCAGATGCTTTCATTTAGACTGCGCAAATCCACGCATAAACGAATGCCTTCACCATTGGCCTTAGATGCAATGACGATGGGGGCCAACCATTCAGACGTGTCAATGGGTTGGATGATGCCCATATTGCACAATCTGTTCAATTCCTTCTCTAAGGGTTCCTTCATTAAATGAGGTACAGGGCGTAGCTTATGCACAGTGGGTCTGGCATTGGTTTTAAGCTTTATCTTATGCTGGAAATCCTGAAGAAGGCCTAGTTTTTCAGAAAACAATTTTGGGAACTCCTCACATATACTGGCTCTGGATTGGGCATCATCCAACAAAAGTACCTGTTCTTGGTTATTGGGATCAAGGATTATACCTAACTCTTTCTGATGTTGCCATCCCAATAAATTCGACCCGGTGTCCACATTGTAGACCTTTCCCACTGTGTTTCTCCCCTTAAACTCAATATGCATCTCTTTCATTCCCATGAGTGGTATGGGTTCCTTGGTATAGCCTGTGGGTGAAATGTCCGGCTTTTCTAACAACACACTCCCCTCCAAATTCATGCTCAGAAAATCTGCATGGCTCAACAGGGTAAAAGGCAAACAGGAATCAGCATACATAGTGATAACCTTCTTATTGAGCATCACATCACATTTAGGATAAATAAGGTTAATACTTCCCATCGTGTCTTTTACCTGGAAGACATATTTCCTTTCATTGGGAGTGACACAATTAACTTCTTTTACAAAACCACCTTCCTTTTCCCCACCCTCTCTGTTGTTGGGGTCACCTTCTCTACACACTCTGGCAAAATGCCCCCTTCTATTGCATTTCTTACATGTAACACCTTTGGCTGGGCATTGAGCATTGTTGGCTAAATGATTGCTGCTGCCACATCTGAAACATCTAAGTTTCCTCTCATTCACTTGCGATTTGATTTGTATTCTTTCCTTGCCCTTGACTTTACAAATCTCAGCCTCCTCTACACTCTCCTGTACGTTAGCTACCAGATCCGTTGGAGATTTCATCTCTTTGATACACTTAGCAGTGTGTTCCACTGATTGGGCAATGGCAACTGCCTCCCTGAGGGTGGGATTTTTGGCTAACAGCTTTTCCTGTATGCGCACGTTGTTCGTGCAACGTACCAGCTGGTCCCTTATAAGGGAATCAGTGAGGTTCCCAAAATCACACAATTGGCTTAGATCCCGTAAGGCTGCGATGTAATTGGTTACAGACTCTTGTTTCCCTTGTATTCTGCAGAAAAACCTATGGAGTTCTAACACCACATTGATTTTGTCTCCAAAATGAATTTCCAATTTGAGCATGGTGCTGGCAAAAATGTCCAATGCTCCCACTTCCCCTTCTCCTTCATTTTCAGGTTCAGGCAGAGCCTCATAAATGTTCCGTCCATATACCCCCAAATTATGTAGTAAGATGTGCTGTTTCCGCAATGGAGAGAACTGTTCACCCCCAATGGCAGTTAGGTAAGATTCGAACAGTTTGGCCCAGTCCTTCCAACTTATCTCCGGCTCTCCGTTCTCATTAAGGAAAGATGGGGGTTGACTCATGCTTGCTGCGGCCATCATCATGCACAGAAGAAAAGGGTGCTTAACACTGGCAAGTACTTGCTAAGGATGACAGAACAGCTGAGTGCGTTAGATACTGCCACAGCTCCTTCACTCAGGAGGGTGACCTTAGGCTATATGCTGACCGCCGTGGTACAAAAGTGGAACTTCATAACCTGAGGTACTTCACCGGCTTAAGCGGAGGATAACTGGCTGGCTCGCTAACATGCACAGAATGTCCACTTTACGCAAATAGCTTAGATGCGTCTAGATTTTCCCATGCACTTCTTAGGGTAAAGGTAAATTCCTCAGTAAACCGGAGCGCCTCCGCACATGCAAATAAAGGAAAGTCTCACCTCCCCTGTGTGGAATCCAGTGGCATAACCAGTGACACACACGGAGCCAGGAACGAGCTGGTCTCCTCAGAAGCAGAGCGTGTACCCCGGGGGGCGAGGCTCAGGTTAGAAACAGCCTCACACCCTCGGCAGGTACACGCTGAGAGAGACAGCCATTACCCCTTGCGCAGGCTCCTCATAGCACCAGTGACAACTCTTTCCGGTGGCTTTTCGTGACAGGACGCCGTGCTGAGGAGAGGAGGCGCCCCCTCACCGCTAGTCACTAACCTCTGTTGCGGTGAGCGGCTCCGTCTTACACATGCACGGATCTGAGGAGACGAAGGGATCACAGCGCGCCCGTCCTGCGCGATTAGTGGCTCAGTCTCACGCCACTGCAAGAAGGATACGATACGGTGACAGGAATGCTGCTGATTGCGGAAAACAGCTGATCGTAGGGGTACTCCTAACACCCTTCGTGTCCGATTGAAGGCTGATTTTCTGTCAGGCAACAGGACGCCAGCACACTCAGGAAACAGCTGAGGAATTGCACTCCCCAACCTGACACTCCTTGACAGATGAAAACGGGGAGAGTTCTTTGTCAGGACTGGGACCGCAGTTCACGCCACAAAGACAGCTGACGCTGGGAACTCTCACATACAAGCAATCCATGGCAATTGAGGAGGGAACCTCACTCACACAGGTGAAACTGACAGAAGGTTGGAGCACAACTTCCTCCTACTTCTGCACCGCGAAGATCGTTCCAGAGATCTGGAGTAGCTGCAGGATCTCGACCATACCAAATCCACCGCTGTAAATGGAGAGAGCATACAAAGGGGAGATGGCCAAGACTGCCCCCTATGCAGTAGATCGTCGCTAGTGTTGGAAATAATGAAGTGGAAACGAGGTAAGATTTATAGAACTTCTTTATTGGCCGTCCACTCTCCGACTCTGCTTCACAGTGAACATCACCCACATTCTAAAGTAGACTCCCGAGGGAGAGTCCACTTGGGAAACCTGGAGAGGTGGGAAAGGTTATACCACTGGGGTAAAGGGAGAAGGAGATTACAACAGTTTTGCCAATACTTGTTTTTACATAGGCCTGTCCTGGTCTTTCTAAAAACAATCATTAAAGTTGTTTCTGGATGTCTAAACGTTTTCAAACATTTAGGTTCAGGAAAAGTTCCTTAGACATCTTTCCAAGCTGCACAAAGGCTACCTAAAACTTCAGTCCAGAGCAAAGTGATACTCACAGCTGTTCCTGACATTCATTTGCAGCGGCAACAGCCTCCTCTGTGTCCAGTGACATAACACAAAATGATGAGGCCCGCCTGCAGAATGTGATGAGGGGGTTCCTGAATCCCCATATATCACATATATTGATTGGCCTTGGGCTGTCTGAGGGGGCCCTAAAGGCTAGGGGGCTCTCTGGCGGGTTGGGCGGGCTTCACCACAGGGGCTGCAGGGGTTTGTGTTATGCACTGCCTCCATCAACAGCTAATTCTGTATTCCCTAGGCACATGGAAGAATTTCCAAAAGAGCAGGCAGTGACGATATCCAAATGCAGCTGGTCCACTGGTTTATTTCCATGTGGCTACAGCATCCTCTGTCTCCAGCTCTGTCTGTAATCTCCAGGTGCAAGAGTGAAACTCTACAGCGGCGAGCAGTTTTCCCTGGCAGAACATTGACACGTGTCCTTGAGAGTCAGCAGGAAGCTAGAACAGCTAGCTCTCTGAGTAGGCATTCAGTGGAGCAAGACAGAACTGGAGACAAACTTTCTCCACATACCTGCGTTAGGCAGATAAGAATCACTTAAGGAAGTAAGCAGGAAAGTCTTCTTTTCTGTTTTTGTCGCAGTGGTCTCCGTACTGAGAGTGGGCAAGCAGGGCAATTTAATGGATTATAGGTTATAGGTGATGACCCCTAAGTGAATCAAATTGAAATTCCAAGACTTTCTCCACCCAAGTGACTCTATTCCTCTTTAAAGGATAGGCTTCCTCACAAAATCTATCTCAGAGTCCTTACCACCACAGAATAATAGCATAGCCACCTCAGTTAATTCCACCAAGAACCAAAGAGAATGTCAGTATTAAAGCCTGTACCTGTGCAAGCCCCTCTGCTGACTTCGGATCCACTTGTGTGAGATCACGATGTTGTAGGAGCTATGGCGATGCGTTTCGGAAGTCTTGTAGTACTCGCTCCCTTACTTTATGAGCCCATTGTTTGAGAAACCTTCAATGTACCAACTGCTTGCCTTCTAAGCCATAGAGACGATTAGGTGTGATGCCAGGAGGCTAGTCAGGAACATGCCTGGCATCTTAGTAAATTCTGCAGCTGTGTGTCAGGCCACCTATGAACATCATTATTTAAAATACAGAAAAGCGGGGGGTGGTTTCGCACCAGAGAAGACGGCGGCGCTCAGCTTTCCATACCTGCATCCTGTTTTCGCCGAAATTGGGAGTAGCTGCACTCCTGTATGGAGTCCACGAAGGTCGGAGCAGCATTTTGAGCTGCTCCGACTCTGCCTACAAGCTTTATTGACCCGGAGTCGCGACGGTGAATTCCTCTCCTCAGACACTAGCGGCTGCCATTACACAAGCCTGCCGCTCGTGTCCCATGGCTTCCTGGTGAGCAACTACCGGCGTTTCGCAAATTAAACGCCCGGCAAGGTTTTTTTTTTTCTCTTTCTTCACAGCAATTATTCCCATTAGAGAATATTTGCTGTGCTTATTATGGCATTTCCTACATTTAATGTTTTTTTTTTTCTCTTTCTTCATGAATGCCATATAAAAATCTCTTTTTTTCTTTTTTTTCCTCTGCTGCTCTCACACAACATTTTCTACATTGTCATTGCCTCGTATATCACATGCTGGGTCTATGAATATTTTTATGTTTCTTTTTTTTAGTACTTCCTTCGCTCTGGATATTGGTCCCACAAGCATATAACTATTTTTCCTTCACATCTGCATGCTTCCATGTGTTGCTCATACAGCATATGGGCAGGCTCAGACCGTCACCAAAGTTGGCACATCGTCCTCTTCGTCACACTACTATGGCCAGTGATATTTTAGCCTCCGTCAAGCCTTCATCTTCTGGCACAAAACCTAAGCGGGTAAAAAATGACCCCCCCTCACCCATTTTGTCATTACACAACCCTGTTCTTGACACTATCCTTGATGAGGTGAGGGGATTAAAATCTTTCATGTCCGCTACTAATGAGAAACTCTAACAAATCGAGGACAGATGGATTAATATGGAAGCGAAGGTGTTCGATATGGAGCAACATGGAAGTGATTTGCATGATTCTACTACCAAGATTCCTATCTTGGAGCAAGAGATCCAACGACTCAAGCTGCATACTGAGGATCTTGAAAATCGAAATAGACATAATAAGCTCCGTCTATATGGCTTACCAGAAACTTTGGAGGGCCCGGACCTTCTCCTCTTCTTGAAGAAGTTCCTGCCTCAGCTTTTGGACCTTCAACATGATCCTCCACTGAACATTCAACGTGCACATCGTCTTGGTCATTTTCAACCTCATTCTACCAGACCTAGAGGAATTATAATATTATTTTTGGAATGCACAGATCTCATCCGTGTGCTGAAGTCAGCAAAATTGAAACGTCGTCTTATATGGTCTGGCCATACCATTTATCTCTCTCAAGATCTCTCTAATGCCACCAATGCCAGAAAGAAAGAATTTCTTGCTCTTTGTCCACTAATGAGACAATTACATATTCGTTATAGCATTTTACATCCTTGTCTATGTAAAATTACTCTTGAGGGCACTACACGCTCCTTTGACAATCCTGACAAACTAAAGTCTTTTCTCCAAAGTATCTCGCCAAACGCTGTGGATACTTTTATCCACCACTCCTAATTTATTCTAACTAAGTCCTGTTTCCTTCACATTCTCTCTACCTCTTTCTATACTGTTTCTATATGGCTCTTATCTCATTTATATCTTAGTATCTTTCCCTCTGCCACTCTTCTTGCTCTTGGCGCTGTTACGTCCCATGCTTATTTCTTCTACTCTTTGGGGCCGATTCCGATCTTGGTCGGAGGCGCACCTAACACTATTCGGCCGTGAAAAAAGCCAGGCGAATGCCTGTTTCCCGACCGATCCGCACATTATTCCGAACGAGCAAGTACGATGCGCACAACTGCATAGATTCCGACCCAGTCGTACTCACCCAATCCAGGTCCTGTTATCCGACCGAGGCGGATCCGGAAACGCAAAATCGAGTCGCACGGAAGCCAAAATGCAGCCCCGTCCGGCCGGACAAGTACGATGCGCTTTCCGTACGCGCCGAACCCGTCGCTACGCACGGCACGTCAAAGCATCCGGGAGAGGCGCACATAAGCTCCGATTCGTGCCACAAGACGATCCACGGCTACGAGACGAACACGCCAGCGACGAGGACGAGGCGAAGCAAAGAGAAAGACGAACGAGACGAACCAACCATGAATCCCATTGTGCCGATCCTACCAATATTCTACATCTACTACCGGAACAGGCACGGACGCGTACGGCGCAGAAGGTAAGTCAGACACCAACCACAAAAACAAACTACACGTACCCGACATATCACACACACACAGAGGGATGCAGAAATTACTTAGACCGGCAACAGCAGCACCATAGGGGCGGGATGGCCATCACCAATGCCACATATACACATAGGGGCCTGGATGCCCACCACCACTACCACCCCTACTCAGGGGGTGCCAGATGCCTACCACTACTACCACCTCTACCCAGGGTGTGCCAGATGCCTACCACTACTACCACCCCTACCCAGGGGTGCCAGATGCCTACCACTACTACCACCTCTACCCATGGGGGGCTGGATGCCTACCACTACTACCACCCCTACCCAGGGGGTGCCAGATGCCCACCACTACTACCACCTCTACCCATGGGGGGCTGGATGCCTACCACTGCTACCACCTATACTCAGGGGGTGCCAGATGCCTACCACTACTACCACCCTTACCCAGGGGGTGCCAG
This sequence comes from Calotriton arnoldi, assembly GCA_963921515.1. Lineage (NCBI taxonomy): Eukaryota > Metazoa > Chordata > Amphibia > Caudata > Salamandridae > Calotriton > Calotriton arnoldi. Next base: position 35,550 of record CAWUFW010020811.1, read on the forward strand.
ATGCCTGTCACAACTACCACCTCTACCCATGGGGGGCTGGATGCCTACCACTACTACCACCCCTACCCAGGGGGTGCCAGATGCTTACCACTACTACCACCCTTACCCAGCGGGTGCCAGATGCCTGTCACAACTACCACCTCTACCCATGGGGGGCTGGATGCCTACCACTACTACCACCCCTACCCAGGGGGTGCCAGATGCCTACCACTACTACCACCCTTACCAAGGGGGTGCCAGATGCCCACCACTACTACCACCTCTACCCATGGGGGGCTGGATGCCTGTCACTACTACCACCTCTACCCAGGGGGTGACAGATGCCTACCACCACTACCACCTCTACCCAGGGGGTGCCAGATGCCTACCACTACTACCACCTCTACCCATGGGGGCTGGATGCCTGTCACTACTACCACCTCTACCCAGGGGGTGACAGATGCCTACCACTACCACCACCTCTACCCATGGGGGGCTGGATGCCTGTCACTACTACCACCCTTACCCAGGGGGTGCCAGATGACTACCACTACTACCACCTCTACCCATGGAGGGCTGGGTGCCTGTCACTACTACCACCCCTACCCATGGGGGGCTGGATGCCTGTCACTACTACCACCACTACCCAGGGTGTGCCAGATGCCTACCACTACTACCACCCCTACCCAGGGGAAGCCAGATGCCTACCACTACTACCACCTCTACCCATGGGGGGCTGGATGCCTACCACCAACAACACCCCCACTCACAGGATGGCTAATACATGACACAACAAGCACACACCAACATAAACAATGCAACATAAAGACATCCCCCCAACACCATGACAAGCGTGTGTAGACTGTGTCAAATGCCTACAACACTGAACATGACTTTGAACATACAATGTGACCCCCTATCACATGTGCCACACATAAATGTGTGTGGCCCCCACAATGCAAGCAGACCATGACCACTGTGGCAATGGGGTCCAACCCCCATCATCACAGTGACCAAAATGTAAGTGTGGGCTCCATAGCTGAAGCACATCTTGAACATTGTGGCAATGGGGTCCAAACCCCCATCATCACAGTGACCAAAAGGTAAGTGTGGGGCCCATAGCTGAAGCACATCTTGAACATTGTGGCAATGGGGTCCAAACCCCCATCATCATAGTGACCAAAATGTAAGTGTGGGGTCCATAGCTGAAGCACATCTTGAACATTGTGGCAATGGGGTCCAAACCCCCATCATCACAGTGACCAAAAGGTAAGTGTGGGGCCCATAGCTGAAGCACATCTTGAACATTGTGGCAATGGGGTCCAAACCCCCATCATCACAGTGACCAAAATGTAAGTGTGGGGTCCATAGCTGAAGCACATCTTGAACATTGTGGCAATGGGGTCCAAACCCCATCATCACAGTGACCAAAATGTAAGTGTGGGGTCCATAGCTGAAGCACATCTTGAACATTGTGGCAATGGGGTCCAAACCCCCATCATCACAGTGACCAAAATGTAAGTGTGGGGTCCATAGCTGAAGCACATCTTGAACATTGTGGCAATGGGGTCCAAACCCCCATCATCACAGTGACCAAAAGGTAAGTGTGGGGCCCATAGCTGAAGCACATCTTGAACATTGTGGCAATGGGGTCCAAACACCCATCATCACAGTGACCAAAATGTAAGTGTTGACAGTGAAAAAGCTGCAACTGCCAAACTGCATGGATGATTCCTGGTCACAGAACAACAAACACATCAGTGGCAAAGTAGTGCTTGTGTCCCATAGCAACATAGATTGGGGGAGGCAAACACTGCAGTGCAAATAAGACATACCTTTGGCCATGTGCAGACAAACATCACCCATGGGGGATGACACTGTCAACATTCATCAATGACACAATGACAGAAGTGACCATCATAATGCAGACCCACATATTTGCACCAATGGGCACACAAATGCAGATACCCTGTGGAGACTGTAGATGTGAGGTGAACAGATACCATACCATGGCAGCAATGGGACACACAAACAATGATCATTGTGCTGACTGATGACCTAGGAGTCCCAGGGACTGCAGGGGAAACCCACAAAACAACATACAGCTAATGGCACACTAAAGATATGCCAATGCAGTGGTGCAGATGCACAAACACAAACAGGCAGACCCACACTGCACATCAAACACAACAGGCGAGGGGGGGTGCCAGTGTTCCCAGGCAACCACACAACACATGAGGAGGCCTGAATACCAATTCCACAGATGTGCATACAGTGCCACACAAAGGTAACTCATGGATCCAAATACCCTATGTGGGCAATCAGGCATTGTTAGATGAGAGGGAGCACAAATCACACATGTCACACAAGCATGTAGGAACAGCAACTGACACAGCAAGACACAGACACACCACAGCACTACCCCCAGGGTCTCCACAATGTGGTGACCCTGGGCTGCATTACTAATCCCACTGTGATGACAAAGCTAGATGTCGTTCACACTGTGAACCACAGTCATGTGTCCTGAGCAACAAACTACCATCACACCTACACAAGCACAAATCAATCAGCACTGCCAGTAAGCCAAGGCCAACATGGAGGCAGGGGTCTAGCCGGGCAACAACTCTCATCTGCACACACTCAACACCACACACCTCGACCTCCAACAATGTGCAGCAGTGAAGCTCACATGCACTGGTGACATTGCACATGCACCCATGACAATCCCAGGGGTGGTGGTGGGAACCAAGGTGCAGAAACCCATCACACATGGCCACTCAACAAGACTCCTGAATGTCTGACACACTGCACACTACGCTGTACATGGACATGACGGCAATACCACACCAACCAATGGGATCCCAGCCACAGTCCCACACCAATGAAGAAGCCAAGGTCACCCACAAAGAACACACATAGACAACTACCAACATTGCAGCCCTGACCCTGAGGAGTGCCAGCAGTCACACACACAACGTGTCACAATCACTGAAAGCTAACACAAACTGGAAATCACATGACAGGTCAAAACAACAAGTGCCAAGGGGAATCCTGACTGTGACCCATCTGCGTCTGCCCACAAACTCAGCCCTGACAGCGAACACACCTATGGGTGACACCCTGATGACCAGTAATGTGCCATGCACCCACATCACAGAGAACCCAGGGAGAAGACATTGGGGGAACATAGATCAACTCAGCAAGCATCACAAACAGGAACACCACTAGGGATCCCAGCATGCACAGCAAAATGGAAGTGAACACACAGACATGCTCATACAACACACACCTTGGGCGCAGGTGATGTCACAGGAGTACACACTGCCATGAGGGGACTCCACTCCTGTGTGAGGAAAGCTGTGCCATATGTTGCCTCAGTAGGGCTCCATCATGTCAGCAGAACACTTGGTCACACAGACAACAATTAGCACAAAATGAAGGCTCCCGTCACATCAGCCTGGTCATGGGAGTGTCAACGAAATCATCAGCACAGATCCAACACACATGTATAGCAAGTTGCACTGACAACACAGATGAGTCCTTCCCCATTGATGCCCAAACCTGCATGCCCAGTGGAGATGGCCACACGGTCAGGGAAGTAGACAAATTGAACAACGGCAAGCACAACAGATGTGCAGGGTTGGAAGCCACAGATGTGACATTGCTAATGTAAGTAGGAAATCCCATTGCCATATATTGAAAACATGACACCCTCAGATGCTGCTAAGGATGACATGGATACACCACAGGATAGGACACATTCCCCCTGGACCACATGGGTTCCTGCACAGTAACACTTCATTTTCATGAGACCAAATATCACCATCACTGCAGCATGGGCATGGTTAGCATCATCAACATCATGTACATCAGAAGCAAAAGCACTAGAGAACAGAAAGTTGCTTTATTCAGCATATGTTGGTTCAAAAGTTGAAGTCCTGTAAAAAAGAAACAAAGGCCAATGGCCAGTCCATCCTGAAAGTCAAAACAGGGTGACAGTGGCAGATGTCACCATACGCATGCCTGCACTGATAAAAACCAGGGACAATCCCCTCGGAGGGGCATACGGGGGGGCAGGCCAGGCACCGCAGGGACAGGATCATGGCTCACCAGAAGGAGGCAGGGAAGGGGTGGTGGATGCTGGAGAGCCACTGACAACTGCAGTGGAGGTGTCTGACATGGTGTGTGCCGGCACAACTGGGGGGCATGACTCAGATGGTGTGGGTGCCGGCACGACTGCAGTGGACCGTGCAGATGGAGTGGACAGGTTCCCCACTGCAGTGCCCAAGTCAGACAGGGTGGTAGTGGACTCCACTGCAGTGCCTACCTCCAGGGGAGGAGAATGGGGATCAGGTAAGGTGGGCAGGACAGAGGGGGAGGACACTGTCTCCACACCAGTGGCACAGACAAGCGCAGCGGGGGGTGTGGGGCCGGAAGAGCAAGTGGCAGGGGGAGAAGGCCTGATCTTTTTGGGGATGGTGTATCTGTGGGTGGGGGAACCTGGGGCAGGGTGTGGTGGGGGCACCTGTGGAGTGGGGGCCTGAGGGATGGAGGAAGGAGACTTGGTGCCTGAGCTGCAGGGCGGCGGCGGGGTCTTGCTCTTCCGGGTCCGGGGGGACTTGCGGATGGGGGCGTCAGTCGGTCTGCGCCTGGGGGAGGGTGTCCGGGGGCGAGGGGCACTCCGCTCCATGTGGGTGGGCTTCCTCTTCCCCTGAATGCTGGATCAGCTGGATCGGAGGGGAAGAGGCCGAGGTCACTGAGGAAGAGCCGCTGTGTCTTTGGGGTTGCAGGTGAGGCAAGGGAGGGGGCTTTGGAGGGAGAGGCAACTGAGGACTGCGCAGTGCTCGTGGATGCGTGTGTGTGTGCCTGGGCCCCATCCCCTGTGAGTGTGGTTTCAGTCCCCTGCGTGCGTGCGTGTGCATCTTGTTTGTGGCGTGTGTGTCTGTGTGCTGCTCGTGTCTGTGCTGGTGTGTGCCTGTGCCGGTGTGTGTGTGCTTGGGACAGGTAAGGTGCTGGGGAGTGTGGATGGGGCAGAGGCAGGAGGGGTGAGGGACTGTTGGAGGAGGGACACTGCTGCCATCAGGGAGGAGTCCATGGACCTATTGCCCCTCTGTAGGGCAGACATGCCCGATGAGATGCCCTCCATGAACAACACCAGCTGAGTCAACAGAGTGGTGTGTGCATGGAGGACACTCAGCATCGCTGTCTGCCCTACATGGAGCTGGCGAAGGAGGTACACAGACTCCTCACTCAGGGCACCAGGGGACACAGGGGCAGGGGGTGCGGTGCCTGGCCCGAAGGAGACACGCTCCCGAACATGGGAGCCTCCACGGACCTCAGGAATGGGAGCCGATGGGAGGGCGGTGGTGGTGGTGGCGGGGACAGCAACACTAGCTGGGGTGTGGTGGCTGCTGACACCCGCATCCACAAGGGAGTCATCCTCCGAGCTGCTGTGGTCCTCAGCTGAGGTGGATGGTGCTGAGGACTCCTCGGTGTGGCTCCCCTTGCCCTCCGTGCCACTGGGTCCCTCCGACCACTCCTCGGCTGCTGACCCAGTCTGGCTCTGCGGCTCCTCCTGGTCCGTGGAGCTGTCCCCTCCTGTGGCCGTGGATGTATCTGCAAACAATAGGGAAACAGACAGACATCAGTCACCTGCACCGAACGCACACACCACAGTAAGTACAGCACATTACAGAGCAAGCCCTGGCATCCTTAGTTGAACATTGCCAAAAGTGCCCAAATAGAATAGGAGAAGCCAATTGTCAGTCTGATGGTCAACCATGGCACTCACATCCCTCCTGGCCTTGCACCCATCTGTCTGGTGTCTGTTGGATGGCAATACCCCAGTGTGGACACATGCACCACCTACACAGTAGTTGGACAGTGCAGAAAACACGGTGAAGCATGTGAACATGCACACATCACAACTCTTGCCACTGAGTCAGTACAGGTGTCCGGATGAAAGGGATTCCCAGAGTCAAATATGAAATGCATGTGATGCATACCAGCGACAGACACCATGATGCACCCATGTCCTGATAGCCATTGCCACAATGGTGTGCAAGTAGCACATGTCACTCCCCTGCAGGATCACTCATAGGATGTGTTAGACTTGGCATCTTTTGGCGTGTTTCCCCTGACTTTTTGCTTTCTGACCTCCCGGTTTTGACTCTGTTTTTGCTGGTGTGATGATTCTGCGCACTTTCCTCACTGCGGTCCAGTGGGAAAGTGCAAGTGCTCCTGTATAAAATGTGTTATGGATTGGTGTTTCCATGATTGGCCTATTTGGTTTATGTGTCAGTCCCTTGTAAAGTGCACTGCGAGTGCCAGGGCCTATAGACCAAATGCTGTTGGTGGGCTGCAGCACTGGATTGTGCCACCCACGCAAACAGCCCGTAAAGTGTAACTCGGGCCTGCCATCGCAGAGCCTGTGCGCAGCCTGGGGCTGCCATGTCGACTTGGCAAGTGCACACACTTGCAAGTCCCTAAACCTTCCCTTTGCTACATGTTAGTCACCCCTAAGGTAGGCCCAAGGTACCCCTGTGGGCAGGGTGCGTTGTACGCGAAAGGTAGGACATGCCCGGGTGTGTGCGGCATGTCCTGATAGTGAATTACAGCCTAGTTCGTTTTTCACTATTGCAAGGCTACCTGTTCCCCCTAGGCCAGAACGGGCAGTTTTGATTATTACAGCTTATAATCCTAACTGACCCCGGGAACATGGTAGAAATTCGAGTTTAGTATGCCTGGACTCAGAATGATAAAATGCAGCTTTTAGTGAAGTCGGTTTTAACATTCTGTGTTTGAAAATACCACTTTTAGAAAGTGGGTATTTTCTTGTCTAACCATCCAAGCCTGCCTCTGCGAGATTGTGTATTCCTTGTCTGGAATGTGAGTGACAGGGGCTGGGGGATGCCAGGAGACAGGGTGAGTCAGCGCAGGGTTGAATAGCCAGATCGACCTGTAGATGGGTGGGAGGGGTCGCACCTGGGCCCTGAATAGGACAGTGCCTTCCCTCCACAATGCTGGCTCCACCTCCTGTGGTGCGTCTGATGTCCCTGGCCTACTCACTGAAAGAAGGGACGGAGACTTGTCAACAAAGTGCTCCAGAACTGGTTTGGACTAGGCAAAGGCCTCTCTGCCTTCAGAGAACAAAGGAATTTGGGATATAAATATTGGGGCCCTGACCCCATGAATTTAGATCTCGCTGGAATCAAGGAACCTGCCAAGACGAAGAGCTGGAAGAGCTGCCAGGAGGAGTACTGCCCCTTTGCTGTGTGTTGCTTTGTTGGGTTGGCCTGCAGTTGCTGCTTCTGTCTTGGGCAGTGAAAGGACTGGACTGAACTTTCTCCAAACTTGTGCTGAGTATCTCCAAGGGCCAGAAACCGAGCTGGCCTCCTGTTAAGAAGTCTCAGGGACTGCAAAGACTTCACAAGCCTCTGGGTACCGCTTCTGGAACGCTGTTTCAGTTGCCACAGAGGAAGGGAACCGCAACCGACTCCGTCAACCGAATCCATCCCTGGCCGGTGACCTGTTTGCACCGCAGACCGCATCGCCCCGCTTCGCATCGCAACCCTGGTCTCACCGTGGGCAACGTCCAACGCCGCCAACATCGAGCCGCTGCTTGCACCGTGACCTGTGGGCACCGCAGTTCGCATCGCCTCGCTTCACTGAACCAACCGGACCCGACCGACGAGGTCGCTGCAACTGGCTCAAGAGTCGAGACCGCACCGCAGTTGGGGCACCGCTCGCACGTCTGCGACGCACCGCTCCGACTCGCACCGCTGTCCGACGCCAGCTCCCGCACTCCGGCTAGGTCGCCTGCATCGCAACCTGTCAGCACCGCATCGAGCATCGTCTCGCCCTGCATCGCACGCCTTGGACTCACCGACTCCGTCTGCCCGACGCTCATCGAGCCGCTGCCTGCACCGCATCGAGGGACACCGCACCTTGCATCGCTCCGTCTTGCACCGCAACCGCGACGAACGCCGACCGGCTCGTACACTCCGTACCAGCCACAACGAGAAAAGGTACTGTGACCGAGTCTGTTCACGACTCTGCTGGCCCGTATCGACGCGGTCGGCTGGAACTGTTAGACTCTGTGGTTTTCAGCATCACGGTAGACTCGGACGGAGCTACCGACTCGTACGAACTTTGCTTTTGTGCTATTCCTGCAAAGAAGAAGTTACCTTATCAAGCATTCATTCGTAAAGTATAGTATTGTGGATTTTTGTCGTAATTGGTCTTGTCTTGAGTATATAAAATATTGGTTATTTTTCTAAACTGGTGTGGTGTCCGTTTGTAGTGCTTACACTGTATTACTGTTGGTTATGTGCAAATGCTTTACACACTGCCTCTGAATTAAGCCTGACTGCTCGTGCCAAGCTACCACGAGGGTGAGCAGGGGTTACTTCACGAGTGTAACAACCCTTACCCTGACTAGGAAAAGGGTCCCTACTTGGACAAAGGTGCAAGCCCTTGCCAACTAGAGATCCCATTTCTAACATTGGTTGTCAGCGGTGAGGATAGGACTTGTGTTTGCACTTGACTTACAGTGATTGGTGTGCACTACTACCATATCGCAGACCATTACGTACCACATACTGGTTCTTTTTCTTTTGGCCTATTTTTGATCTTGCCAGTTTTCAACTCACGACTTTTGTCATGCCTGAATCAATTGCATCATCCGTTGCATCTCTGGAAGTTATCTTTGAGGAGGACAGGTTGGAATCCTACGCCGTAAAGGAGTTACGAGCGATTTGTAAAAACCTGAAAGTCCAAATTAAAGGCCTCACAAGGAAGGAGGAGCTACAGAAGGCGCTGAGGGCCTGGGTAGCAGCCAGACATGCCAATGGGCAGCCTGGTGATCTCAGTGAGGAGGCGGAGGAGCCTATTTCCAGGGTGGATGTGCTTTTGGGTAGGGGGAACCCGCCAGGTCAGGCAGCAGCAGTCTGTCCCCAGAGGAGCTGGAGGACAGGCGGGAGGCAAGGCAGTTCGAGCTGCAGAAGCTCAGGCTGGAGAGTGAGCGGGAGGAGAAGAGATTGGCCATAGAGGAGAGGAAGATGCTCTTAGAGCATGAGAGAGAACTGAAGGAGCTAGAACTTAGGAGTAAGTCAGGCTCAGATGGTGGCAGCAATTCGTCCAGAAAGGCAGACAGGATTGTGCACATTCCCAAGAACGTAGGCAAGGAGTTCAAGAAGGGGGATGACATACAAAGGTGGTTCCAGGGTTATGAGGCAGCCATACACATGAATGGGGTCCCTGAGGAGAATTGGGGAGCAGGATTGTGGCCACTTTTCCCGGAAGAAGCAAGGGATGCTCTGATAGCTTTGGGTAAGGGGTATCACCTCACCTATGCTGACATGAAGGATGCCCTTCTCACGAAGTATGGTCTTACTCCTGAAAAGTACAGGGATCAGTTCAGGTCCAGTAAGAAGTCTGATGTCAACACTTGGTTGGAATGTGTGGATGTGTTCTGCAGGTCTCTGGATGGTTGGGTGAAGGGCAGTAGTGTAACAGATTTTCAGGGGCTCTACAACTTGATTGCATGGGAGCACTTGTCTAGTCTATGTTTTGCAGATCTGCGCCAGCACCTAGTTGATAGTAAGCTAACTGACCCCAGGAAGCTTGCTATGGAAGCGGACCGCTGGGTGAGTACCAGGGTCCACAAGAAAGCGTTTGGGGGAGACTCAGCCAAAGGTGGGCAGGGTCCCCAGCAGAAAGGTGGGGGGGACAAGGGTAAAGCACAGGAGTTCTCTAAAGGGCCCCAAACTAGTACCCAGGGTAAAGGTTCCCAGCCCCCGGTGATAAGAAGAAAGGGGTCTCTACAGGGAAGCCTGTTGAGACCGGCCCCCGCAAGTGTTATGCATGTGACCAGGTAGGTCACTTTAAGGGGGACCCCAAGTGCCCGAAGGGGACACAGCCACCCACCGGTGGACAGTCCAAAGTGTTGGCTAGTGTAGCGCTTGGGGAGGAGGGGTGCCCACAGGAGGGTGGGGATCCCGCAGAAATGACCCTTGTCTCACTCGGGGACAGTGAGATGGTCCCAGGAAACCAGGTGCCCCCTAACACAAAGAAATATAGCACCTGGGTGACCATTAATGGGAACAGGGTAGAGGCTCTCAGAGATACTGGAGCCAGTGTGACCTCGGTCCGGTGTCACCTGGTCTCTGAGAAGCAGGTAGTCCCCGGGGCATTCCACCAAGTAGTTGCTGTCGACAACTCAGAGCGCCAATGTATGGTGGCGCAGGTTCCCTTTGAATGGGGGGGGTCTCAGGTCCCTTAAGGGTGGTTGTGAGCCCTACCATGCCTGTAGATTGTCTGCTAGGAAACGACCTGGAGCAGTCCTCATGGAAGGAGGTTGAGCTCAGGTCCCACTTGGAGATGCTTGGGTTGCCAGAGTGGGCATGCGTGTCTACTCGGTCAATGGCGGCCAGAAAGGGTGATCAAGAGGACTTGGAGCCTGAAACAGTGGCCCAAGTCCCTGCCAAGAGAAAGGGCAGGGGGCGCGGGAAACCGGCCCCCGAAGTTCCCACGGACCGGGAGGAGGCGGACCTCGAGGGGACGCCCGGTGCCTACAGGGGAGCAAGTAGCCGAACTGGGAGACATCTCTGAGCTGACCCATTGGCAGCAAGAAGGGGGTCCCACCAGGGAGGAGTTCTGCAGGGAGCAGAGCGAGTGCCCTACTCTGGAGGGTCTGCGGCGGCAGGCTGCAGACCAGGCAGCTGGTAATCAGTCCGGGTCACATCTGATCTACTGGGAGAGCGGTCTCCTATACAGTGAGCCTAAGGTTGCTGAGCCTGGGTCAGCCCGTGTGCTGGTGGTACCCCAGCGCTTCAGGACTTTCCTACTGGGTCTGGCTCATGACGTGCCTTTGGCAGGACATTTGGGGCAGGACAAGACCTTTGACAGGCTTGTCACCCACTTCTTTTGGCCCCAAATGCGAAGGCAGTCAGATGCACACTGCAGGTCTTGCCAAACTTGCCAGGCAAGTGGTAAGAGTGGGAGGAAGGTCAAAGCTCCTCTCCAACCTTTTCCGGTTGTTGGAACACCCTTTGAAAGGGTAGGGATGGATATTGTGGGGCCACTGGATCCCAAGACAGCCATGGGCAACAGGTACATCCTGGTCTTGGTGGACCATGCCACCCGGTACCCGGAGGCAATCCCTCTCAGGACAACGACGGCGCCAGTGGTGGGCCGGGCGTTAATGGGGATCTTTTCCCGTGTGGGATTCCCCAGAGAGGTGGTTTCTGATAGGGGGACCAATTTCATATCGAAGTATATGACATCCCTGTGGAAGGAGTGTGGGGTAACCTACAAGTTCACCACTCCTTACCACCCACAAGGAAACGGTCTGGTGGAGAGATTCAACCAGACCTTGAAAGGCATGATCAAGGGTCTAACAGAACCCATGAGGCGTAAGTGGGACGTCCTCTTGCCATGCCTACTCTTTGCATACAGGGAGGTGCCTCAGAAGTCTCTTGGGTACAGCCCCTTTGAGCTCCTGTATGGCCACCCTGTCAGAGGACCTCTGAGTTTGGTGAAGGAAGGCTGGGAGGCGGCTCCCAGGAAAACTCCCAGGATGTATTTAGCTACATGCTGGCCTTTAGAAACCAAACTGCCCGCTTCAGGAAACTCGCTCAGGCGAACCTAGAAGCAAGCCAGGAAGAAATGAAGAGATGGTATGACCAGAACGCCACTCTGGTCGAATTTCAACCTGGACAAAAAGTATGGGTCATGGCCCCAGTAGCACCTTGTGCCTTGCAGGACAAGTGGACTGGGCCATATGAGGTAAAGGAGCGCAAAAGTGACGTCACCTACCTGGTGGATTTGCAGGCTCCAAGGAACCCTTTGAGGGTCCTTCACGTGAACCGCCTCAAGCCCCACTTCGAGAGGTCCGAAGTGAGTATGCTCTTGGCGACAGATGATGGGGTGGAAGAGGAGAGCGAGCCTCTCCCTGACCTCCTGTCTACCAAGGAGCATGATGGGTCAGTAGAGGGTGTGATCCTCTCCCCTACTCTGACTCAGGAGCAGCAGGGGGCTGTCGCCAGTTGTTGGGACAGTTCGCCCCGCTGTTCTCTCTGACCCCCGGTGTTACTCACTGGTGTACCCATGACGTGGACACCGGTGACAGCCATCCTGTGAAGCACAAGATTTACAGGTTGACTGACCGGGTCAGAGCCAGCATCAAGGAGGAGGTCTCTAAGATGTTGGCGTTAGGGGTGATTGAGCCCTCCCACAGTCCTTGGGCCAGCCCAGTGGTCTTGGTCCCAAAGGCTGCGGCGCCCGGTGCCACTCCAGAACTCCGGTTTTGTGTGGACTACCGTGGGCTCAATGCCGTCACCAGGACTGACGCGCACCCCATCCCCAGAGCTGATGAGCTCATTGATCGGTTGGGAGCTGCCCGGTTCCTCAGCACGTTTGATTTAACGTCTGGGTACTGGCAGATTGCCTTAACCGATGGGGCCAAGGAGAGATCAGCATTCTCAACCCCAGAAGGTAATTACCAATTCCGGGTGATGCCCTTTGGGTTGAAGAATGCCCCTGCCACCTTTCAGAGGTTGGTCAATCAGGTGTTGGCCGGGCTGGAGGATTTCAGTGCCGCCTACCTGGATGACATTGCTGTGTTCAGTTCCAGCTGGGAAGAACATTTACAGCACCTTGAGAAAGTGTTGAGGGCTCTGCAAGGTGCAGGCCTCACGATCAAGGCCAGTAAGTGCCAGATCGGGCAGGGTTCTGTGGTGTACTTGGGACACCAGGTAGGAAGCGGCCAGGTGGCGCCCCTACAACCCAAGATTGACACCATTCTGGCTTGGGAACCCCCAAGACCCAGACAGAGGTGAGAGCCTTCTTAGGTCTCACCGGCTATTATAGGAGATTTGTTAAGGGCTATGGCACCATCGTTGCCCCCTTAACAGAGCTGACCTCTAAGAGGCAGCCCAGGAAAGTGATCTGGACTGAGTCCTGCCAGAAAGCTTTTGATGCCCTGAAGGCAGCCATGTGCACGGCGCCCGTGCTCAAGGCACCTGACTTCTCCAAGGAATTCGTCGTGCAGACTGACGCTTCAGAGCATGGTGTGGGAGCGGTGCTCTCACAACTGAACGAAGAGGGCCTGGATCAGCCTGTAGTCTTCCTTAGCAGGAGACTACTTCCCAGGGAACAGAGGTGGAGTGCCATAGAAAGGGAAGCTTTTGCTGTGGTCTGGGCGCTGAAGAAGTTGAGACCATACCTGTTTGGGACTCACTTCCGGGTTCAGACAGACCACAGGCCCCTCAGATGGTTGATGCAAATGAGGGCGAGAATCCAAAACTGCTGAGGTGGTCCATCTCCCTACAGGGAATGGACTTTACGGTGGAACACCGTCCTGGTACAGAACACGCCAACGCAGATGGTCTGTCCAGGTTCTTCCGCCTTAGTGAAGAGAACTCCAATGGGGTTGGGTAGTTCTCCCTACTTTCAGCTGGAGGGGACATGTGTTAGACTTGGCATCTTTTGGCGTGTTTCCCCTGACTTTTTGCTTTCTGACCTCCCGGTTTTGACTCTGTTTTTGCTGGTGTGATGATTCTGCGCACTTTCCTCACTGCGGTCCAGTGGGAAAGTGCAAGTGCTCCTGTATAAAATGTGTTATGGATTGGTGTTTCCATGATTGGCCTATTTGGTTTATGTGTCAGTCCCTTGTAAAGTGCACTGCGAGTGCCAGGGCCTATAGACCAAATGCTGTTGGTGGGCTGCAGCACTGGATTGTGCCACCCACGCAAACAGCCCGTAAAGTGTAACTCGGGCCTGCCATCGCAGAGCCTGTGCGCAGCCTGGGGCTGCCATGTCGACTTGGCAAGTGCACACACTTGCAAGTCCCTAAACCTTCCCTTTGCTACATGTTAGTCACCCCTAAGGTAGGCCCAAGGTACCCCTGTGGGCAGGGTGCGTTGTACGCGAAAGGTAGGACATGCCCGGTGTGTGCGGCATGTCCTGATAGTGAATTACAGCCTAGTTCGTTTTTCACTATTGCAAGGCTACCTGTTCCCCCTAGGCCAGAACGGGCAGTTTTGATTATTACAGCTTATAATCCTAACTGACCCCAGGAACATGGTAGAAATTCGAGTTTAGTATGCCTGGACTCAGAATGATAAAATGCAGCTTTTAGTGAAGTCGGTTTTAACATTCTGTGTTTGAAAATACCACTTTTAGAAAGTGGGTATTTTCTTGTCTAACCATCCAAGCCTGCCTCTGCGAGATTGTGTATTCCTTGTCTGGAATGTGAGTGACAGGGGCTGGGGGATGCCAGGAGACAGGGTAAGTCAGCGCAGGGTTGAATAGCCAGATCGACCTGTAGATGGGTGGGAGGGGTCGCACCTGGGCCCTGAATAGGACAGTGCCTTCCCTCCACAATGCTGGCTCCACCTCCTGTGGTGCGTCTGATGTCCCTGGCCTACTCACTGAAAGAAGGGACGGAGACTTGTCAACAAAGTGCTCCAGAACTGGTTTGGACTAGGCAAAGGCCTCTCTGCCTTCAGAGAACAAAGGAATTTGGGATATAAATATTGGGGCCCTGACCCCATGAATTTAGATCTCGCTGGAATCAAGGAACCTGCCAAGACGAAGAGCTGGAAGAGCTGCCAGGAGGAGTACTGCCCCTTTGCTGTGTGTTGCTTTGTTGGGTTGGCCTGCAGTTGCTGCTTCTGTCTTGGGCAGTGAAAGGACTGGACTGAACTTTCTCCAAACTTGTGCTGAGTATCTCCAAGGGCCAGAAACCGAGCTGGCCTCCTGTTAAGAAGTCTCAGGGACTGCAAAGACTTCACAAGCCTCTGGGTACCGCTTCTGGAACGCTGTTTCAGTTGCCACAGAGGAAGGGAACCGCAACCGACTCCGTCAACCGAATCCATCCCTGGCCGGTGACCTGTTTGCACCGCAGACCGCATCGCCCCGCTTCGCATCGCAACCCTGGTCTCACCGTGGGCAACGTCCAACGCCGCCAACATCGAGCCGCTGCTTGCACCGTGACCTGTGGGCACCGCAGTTCGCATCGCCTCGCTTCACTGAACCAACCGGACCCGACCGACGAGGTCGCTGCAACTGGCTCAAGAGTCGAGACCGCACCGCAGTTGGGGCACCGCTCGCACGTCTGCGACGCACCGCTCCGACTCGCACCGCTGTCCGACGCCAGCTCCCGCACTCCGGCTAGGTCGCCTGCATCGCAACCTGTCAGCACCGCATCGAGCATCGTCTCGCCCTGCATCGCACGCCTTGGACTCACCGACTCCGTCTGCCCGACGCTCATCGAGCCGCTGCCTGCACCGCATCGAGGGACACCGCACCTTGCATCGCTCCGTCTTGCACCGCAACCGCGACGAACGCCGACCGGCTCGTACACTCCGTACCAGCCACAACGAGAAAAGGTACTGTGACCGAGTCTGTTCACGACTCTGCTGGCCCGTATCGACGCGGTCGGCTGGAACTGTTAGACTCTGTGGTTTTCAGCATCACGGTAGACTCGGACGGAGCTACCGACTCGTACGAACTTTGCTTTTGTGCTATTCCTGCAAAGAAGAAGTTACCTTATCAAGCATTCATTCGTAAAGTATAGTATTGTGGATTTTTGTCGTAATTGGTCTTGTCTTGAGTATATAAAATATTGGTTATTTTTCTAAACTGGTGTGGTGTCCGTTTGTAGTGCTTACACTGTATTACTGTTGGTTATGTGCAAATGCTTTACACACTGCCTCTGAATTAAGCCTGACTGCTCGTGCCAAGCTACCACGAGGGTGAGCAGGGGTTACTTCACGAGTGTAACAACCCTTACCCTGACTAGGAAGAAGGGTCCCTACTTGGACAAAGGTGCAAGCCCTTGCCAACTAGAGATCCCATTTCTAACAGGAAGTTACATGCCATGGCACAGGCATGCCTGCTAAGTCATACATCACTGTCTCCAGTCACATGGGCAGGGCAGCCAGACAACAACACTCTGCACTGTGTCACAATAGTAGGTCATGGGGAATGCAAGTCCTGGAGCTGAACAAGTGCACATGTACATCCCCCACACACCACATCATCTGAACCCTTATCTGTCCAGGTCATACCGATTGGACATATGGGAGACCTGTAACACAACCCTCTGAACCTGAGCACCTCACAATCTGCTGTGAATGGGAAACAGCTGCCTGAACTTCACATTCGCATACCCCAGTCTGCACGGTCAGGTGATCAAACACCTATGTGTCACACAAGTATCGTCTCCTATGGTCACATCTCCGGTGGCATGCTGAGCCCCAACCGAGAAACACCCCAGCAGTCCTGACAACGAAGCCACAGCACACTGACACAGAGGCAGACACCTGAGGGGACATATCACTGAGCACAACGTGTCAGCTGATACACGGGAGTGGGAGTACAGAGTGTATTGTATGGCCTGGAGTAGGCATGACTGTCCTGCCCCACATGAATGAGGGATGAGCCCTGGACAGTAGGCAGCTGGCTAAGTATGTGTGACACACGTAATATACACATTACTGGGGCCCAAACATAGTTCCCACCCGCAGCATGGGTGTGTGCCAGATACCCCAGGCACATGTGGTGGATCAGCTCAGCAATTGGACCACATATCAAAGTAACACGCAGATTACATGTCAGAACAAAGGCATTGTGTAAGCAATGGACCCACCCATGATGCCCACCACAGGGTTAGGGGAACAGATGCTGTCCCCCACCTTGAGTCAAGCAAACTGCAAGGACACAGTACCCAAGTGACACAATTCCCTGACTGCAAGGGCCACACCTGGGTATCAGATGAGGAGTGGGCAAGGCACAATCGAGGGACATGGGTCCTGGACCACATGACTGATGTACTGTTGAAGTTTAACCAGGCCAGAGGAGGGCACATAGCATGGCAGACAAAGTTCACAATGCAGTCATGGACTCACCCCCTCCTTGCTGCTCTCTGGCCTTCAGCTGCCCATCCAGATCAGGGAAGACCACCGCCAGGATCCTGAGCATGTGGGGGGTCAGGGTCCGGTGTCCGCCCCTCCTGCGAGGAGGCGACAGCTTCAGCTGGACCCGTGCGATCCTCCGGGTCCAGCCCCGAAGGTCCTGCCACCTCTTCTGGCAGTTGCGGATCCGGCGCTTGTAGACCCCACGGATCTCACTGCCCGGACGATGGTCAGCCATATCTGCTGCTTCTGGTGGGCATCAACCTGTGAGGATGACAAAGTGAGAATGCCATTACTACACATGCAACATATCCGTGCATTACACAGTTGGATATACATGTCTCAATCACAGGGGCACATGATGTACACAGGCAGTGCCACGATGGCTATGGACAGTATGCCAGCAGTTACTACATGGTATCATTGCCTGGGAAGTAAAACCTTGTTTAAATGCACTGTCACTGCACTATACCTGTTCAGTGCATGTCACTACACAATATGGGGGGTGACGACTACTCAGTGAGCCTGCTAGCCAGTGGCGTGCAGACTGTTAGCCTTGCTAGTCAGACAACATGCACATTTAGTAAGGCAGTGGACAGCACACTCACCTGCTCCCCTGCTTTCCCATACAGCTTGCTGTACTGTGGAAGGAGGCCGTCCAGCAGGGCCTGGTTCTCGTCAGTGCTGAAGGCTGGGGCTCTCTCCACAGTACGTGCCATTGCAGGGTCAAGAGGGTGCAGATACAGCAGCAGTGGTGGTGGCAGATGTCGTCCTGGAGCATGTAGTGCAGGCAAGTGAGCTCTCAGGGGAACAGCCAGCATTATATGTGTGCTGCAGAGGCAGATACTGTCCCGTGTGTCCAAGGTGATAGGTCCAAGTCGTGTGCATCTTCTGAATCTGGCCAATCCATGGAATTGCACCACTTACACACGCCCACAGCATCCTTCAAAAGTTCAACTTCATGACACCCATCAATTTGCAACGTTGTTGTGGGTGACCAACTGAATTTCCAGCATCAGACTCGTTCAAGATTTGAAAACGCGTCCGTTGCCAGGCCAGGCCATAGCCAATGGGTGCGCACCGATCGGCCCATTGCTGTTCAACGCGTACCCGGGATACAACGCGTACCCGCACACATTGAATGCAATGGGCCGGCCGGGCACACCGATCGGACCATTGCTGTTCAACGCGTATTGCGGTTACAACGCGTACCCGCTCACATTGAATGCAATGGGCTGGCCGGGCACACCGATCGGCCCATTGCTGTTCAACGCGTACCCGGGATACAACGCGTACCCGCACACATTGAATGCAATGGGCCGGCCGGGCACACCGATCGGCCCATTGCTGTTCAATGCGTACTGCGGGATACAACGCGTACCCGCGCACATTGAATGCAATGGGCCGGCCGGGCACACCGATCGGACCATTGCTGTTCAACGCGTACTCGGGATACTACGCGTACCGCGCACATTGAATGCAATGGGCCGGCCGGGCACACCGATCGGACCATTGCTGTTCAACGCGTATTGCGGATACAACGCGTACCCGCCACATTGAATGCAATGGGCCAGTCGGTGCACACCGATCGGTCCATTGCTGTCCAACAGCGTATCGCGAATACAACGCGTACCCGCTCACATTGAATGCAATGACCAATGTGTGCACACCGATCGGTCCATTGCTGTCCAACGCGTATTGCAAATACAACGCGTACCCGCTCACATTGAATGCAATGGCCAATGTGTGCGCACCGATCGGTCCATTGCTGTCCAACGCTTATTGCGAATACAACGCGTACCCGCTCACATTGAATGCAATGGCCAATGTGTGCGCACCGATCGGTCCATTGCTGTCCAACGCGTATTGTGAATACAACGCGTACTCGCTCACATTGAATGCAATAGCCAATGTGTGCGCACCGATCGGTCCATTGCTGTCCAACGCGTCCCTGTACAAGTCACTGGCATATGTCACCATGCCTGTCACAGGTGAACATATGCCAGCCACATATACTTCCCAGGAGTGAGGGGCACACCTACAACACCACAGCCTGTCCACACTGTATCCTAAGGCATGTAAGGCTGCATTACCTATTCCGTGTATGGGGGTGAACATGTTGTTCTGTGGGTGTCACTTGGGGGCAGCCACTCCCAGGCTGTGCACGTGTTCATGGGGACAGAATCCTTGGTGTTTCGTGTACATGACCACTGTGATGTGCAACTGTTCATTTCTGAGCATGTGGCATGGTCACATTTCACGGTGGTGTATGTGTATGTCATGTCACATACCCCCAGAGTCCCATGTGGGACGGTATGTACGTCCCAGGGTGACCCATTGCCACAATAGTGATGGTCCTCCACAGTCTGTGTGCATGTTGTGTTTACAATGTCTCTGATTCCATGTGCACAATGGGAGTCAGTCTCCACATCCACGTTGTTTGTGCATGGACTTTGATGTTGTGCGTGTGTGTGTCACAGACGTCCATGTCTGTCCTGCCGAGGCAACAGGGACCACTACCTGTGGGGGTCATGGTTGTTTTGCTGTGGTGTATTCATGATACACCATGTCATGCCAGTGTCCATGTGGCAATACAGGGTCCCTGGGAATCTACCTGTCGTTGAGCTGTGATGCCTGGGGCACATCTGTCCTCACATGTCACTGTGGGGTGTGTTTGGAACGTGGCAGCAGGAGATGGGAACTGTGACACGGCCTCATGATATCCCATGGCACAACCTGGGACTTGTTGATGCCACTTGTTGAACTGTGATGTTAGATGTTGGCCATGTATGTGCCATACATGTCCTTACGGAACTGCACACATCATGTACTTGTGCCTCATAATGATGTATCATGTGATATTGAGTATGGTCAATGCCACATATGTGGGGTGACTGACAATCTTTCTTTCTTCACCTATGCACTGCAGGGCACCAGCTGTCCATAGACCATTCACTGACCTTGCAACCATGGTGGAACGGGACTGCATCCGACGGTACCGCTTCACCAGGCCGCTGATTGAGGTATTGACGGTGCGGTTGGCCCCACATTTGCAAGCTGGCCGGACATACCCTACAGCGCTGACCCCCAAGGTGAAGGTGATGGCAGCCCTACACTTCTTTGCCACCGGTACCTTTCAACACACTGTGGCGACTGCTGGTGGGATGTCACAGACCATGTTCAGCCGTGTGCTCCGCGATGTTTTGGAGGCTATGTTGATATACCTGAACCAGTACATCTATTTCCCTAGACTCCAACAACTCACTGACGTGAAGAGTGACTTCTATGCCCTGGGGAGGATGCCGCATGTCATTGGCTCCATTGATGGGACACATGTTGCTTTGGTACCACCACAGGCCCAAGAGCAGGCATACAGGAACCGCAAACACTACCACTCGGTCAATGCACTGGTGGTATGTCTTGCAGATATGAGCATCTCACACGTGTGTGCCCGTTTCCCGGTTCTGCACACGATGCCTACGTGATGAGGAGTAGTCGCATCCCGAGGATGATGTCACAGATGCGGAACCAGCGTGCCTGGCTTGTTGGTGTGTACTGACTTTGTACCATTGTGTGTGTTCTGCAATGTAGTGTTCCACCCTCTTTTTCCAACTCAGCTAATGTGCAATTGTCTGTATGTAGGTGACTCCGGATACCCCAACATGCCGTGGTTGCTGACGCCCCTCAGGAACCCTGTGACACCAGCCCAGATGCGCTACAATGAGGCACATGGTCGGACCAGGAGAGTGATTGAGCGGACATTTGGTCTCCTGAAGAGCCGCTTCCGCTGCCTGGACAAGACAGGAGGGGCCCTCCCATATGCCCCAGCAAAGGTGTGCAAGATTATCATCGTCTGCTGCATGCTACACAACCTGGCAGTGCGGAAGGAGTTGCCTCTCATCCTGGATGACGATGACCAACATCCGCCACCTGTGGAGGATCCTGGCCTGGACCACGATGCCAGTGATGATGATGATGATGATGGTGATGTCCGCACACAGCTCATCACCAACTTCTTCAGCTGAATGTGAGTATCCAGAGATGTCATGTCAATGATGTGAGTATGCATGATATGTGTTGGTGGTGCTCTGGTGCTGTTTGAGTGTGTCCATGTGCTACATGACTGTATGCGTGTAGCGATGTGTCCTTACAGGTAGTCTGTACTCCCCAACAGTGTTGACATGCTAACTTGGTTCTGGGTGGGTATCTTGTGACATGTATTGGGCATGAGTATTGCAGTTCTGTCCTGTTCTTCAGTGCTTTTGACTGTGTTTCATTTCTGTCCTTCACAGGGTACTTTCAGAGTCGTTTGGTCAACTGTGATCCCCGACACCGTGATTCGACTTCCAGGGTGGTAGCTGTCGTGTCCCTACAGGTGATGTGCGCCACACCCATGGACTTCCTTCCTTCTACACTTGTTGGCTGTGTGCCCGCTGCCAGGTGGGATTACCTTGCATCTGTAGTGGTTACAACATGTTGCAAATGTGTAATAAACCTGTGCTTCACTTTGTGATGTGCGTTGTCTGTGGTCACACATCTGACTGACATTTGCTTACTGCACCAGTGGGCTAGTTGACAAAGACTGTGAATAGGTGTTGTGTCTGTGCATTGCACCGTATTTCCTGGCAACATCAGTGTAGGCGATGAGTCAGATGGCCTAGGTGTGTATATGTTGTGTAGCCCTGGTGGTGTGTCTCCCTCATATGTGTCACGTTGCCATGACTCACATGCCTGTGTTGTACTTGCTGTAGCAGTTAGCATGCACAGTGTAATTTCGCAGGTCATCATCTCCATGACAGAAACCACGTTGGAATCACAACAGACGCAGGTATGGTGTATTAGTGTGTTTATTGTCATACATGTGTGTGTATAGTGCACAGGATGGTGGGTGCTGTACATTTTGATTGCAATCCAAAGTTCCTAGATGAATTGGAAGTCCTGGTAGCAGAAATGTCCTGAATGAAGTCCACAGTCATCTGATACATTGGTCCAACTTGTACTCCCCATGTCATGTGGGGGAGTTGTGTTGCAGTCAACAGGGTGAACAGTTTGCGCACAAAGGTGATTATCCAGAACAGGTTTTGGCTTCCTGGGGTTGCACATGGCCATCGGCCTCTCAGTTGCCCCTCCTTGGACGACCCCTCTTCTTTGGGGGGGACCCTCAAGTGCAGGCTGCTGCGGTGCAGGGGACTCTCCGCCAGAGTCATCCTCCCTCCCTGTGGCAGTTGCAGTTGTTTCAGCACCAGATGTTGTGGGCACACAGGGAGGTGTTGACTGGTTGCTGCTCATCTGGCGGAGGCATTGTAATATGTCCCTATGCACCGCCGTCATCTCTTGCAGTGTGTCCCACTTGGACTCCACGCAGGACATGTGTAAGTCCAAGCGTGCATGATGGGCAGCCTGCTGCTGTTTAATGTCCCTGAGGAGCCCCACTGCCTGGCTGAGGTCTCCGGTGCTGGACTGGTACGCATCGGCTATGCGTACCAGTTGTGGGTCATCATGCAGTCCAGACCCTCTGCGATCAGCGACCTATGTCTCCCACCCTCCCACCACCCCTGGCGACACGTGCAGTACCTGAGGTGGCACGCACAGGTGACCCTGGGCCCCCTTGGGGGTTGTTGGTGGTGTTGGTGTCCATAGCCCCACGTTGGTCCAGGGTCCCTGTGCTGGTGGTGGTGGTGCTCCTTGGTCTGTCCATGTCGGCAGGGGTGGTATGTGTGTTGACAGTCGTTGGAGGGGTGGGTGCAGGGGTGCAGCTGGTGGTCCTGCTGGTGCTGCATGATGACTTGCTCCGGAGGTGCCAGGTAGGTCTTCGTCATCCGAGGAGGGCAGAGGCTGTTCCACACCAGTGAGCTCCGTTTCCCCTTGAGCCTGGGACGGGGACTCCTCAGCGTCTGCTGCTGTGTCCCCATCATCACCTGTTTTTGGGAGACACACACAATGTATGTTATGTTTCTGCAGGCATCAATGGTTGACACACCTGACAGTTGTGACTGTACCTCTGGATGCGGGCCTGTACATTGCATTGTCCTAAGTTGTCACAGTCAGAGGTTGATATTGGTGTAGCACATTGTCCTGCATACTTTGGGCATTTCTATATGAATGTTGGGGTGTGTACATGGTCTGCATTGGTTGTATTTGGTTGACATCCGGCCCTCCTTCCCACCCAGCCAGATATTCCACCATGGAACGTGCTTCCATTGCAGGGAGTGCAAGTTGTCTTTCAGGATGTCAGTCAGT
This sequence comes from Calotriton arnoldi, assembly GCA_963921515.1. Taxonomy (NCBI): domain Eukaryota; kingdom Metazoa; phylum Chordata; class Amphibia; order Caudata; family Salamandridae; genus Calotriton; species Calotriton arnoldi. The sequence goes on from CAWUFW010020811.1 coordinate 58,688, forward strand.
GGTGTCCTGCTGTTGGTTGGTGCACAGTTGCCAGCAGGGCCTTGTGCTCCCCACAGCAGTACCCAGTGTCAGCCATCTTGTCAGTTCTTTTCCACTCCCTGTGATGTGCGCATGGTTCAGGGTGGTGTTGATGGGACAGTTGTGGGGGTGACCAATATCTGTGACTACCACTCCCATCATGCTATTGCCTCCACCCCACTTCCCAGCATGCCCATACTTACTTGCTTTTGGGTGGACTTCACTGTGTGTGAGTGTGAGAGCAATGGCAAGATGGCTGACAGTGGTGTCCTGCTGTTGGTTGGTGCCCAGTTCCCAGCAGGGCCATGTGCTCCCCACAACTGAGCACCAGTGTCAGCCATCTTTGAAGTGGCTTTTGACTCCCTGTGAGGTGTGCATGCTTGGGTGTGAGCTTGCTGGGCCATGTGGGTGGGGGATGTTGGGCTGTGACTACCACTCCCATCATGCTATTGCCTCCACCCCACTTCCCAGCATGCCCATACTTACTTGCTTTTGGGTGGACTTCACTGTGTGTGAGTGTGAGAGCAATGGCAAGATGGATGACAGTGGTGTCCTGCTGTTGGTTGGTGCCCAGTTCCCAGCAGGGCCATGTGCTCCCACAACTGAGCACCAGTGTCAGCCATCTTTGAAGTGGCTTTTGACTCCCTGTGAGGTGTGCATGCTTGGGTGTGAGCTTGCTGGGCCATGTGGGTGGGGGATGTTGGGCTGTGACTACCACTCCCATCATGCTATTGCCTCCACCCCACTTCCCAGCATGCCCATACTTACTTGCTTTTGGGTGGACTTCACTGTGTGTGAGTGTGACAGTAATGGCAAGATGGCTGACAGTGTGGTCCTGTTGTTTGTTGGTGCCCAGTTCCCAGCAGGGCCTTGTGCTCCCCACAGCAGTACCCAGTGTCAGCCATCTTGTCATTTCTTTTCCACTCCCTGTCATGTGAGCATGGTTCAGGGTGGTGTTGATGGGACAGTTGTGGGGGTGAGCAATATCTGTGACTACCACTCCCATCATGCTATTGCCTCCACCCCCTTCCCAGCATCCCCATGCTTCCTTCCTTTTGACTCTGCTTCCCTGTGGAGTTGTGTGCCTGTGCTGACAAGATGGCTGACAGTGTTATCCTGGGGTTAGTTTTGCTACAAGTCCCATGTGTGTCCCTGTGCTTCACACAGCATGACCCAGGGTTGTGGTTCTTTGTGGGATATTTGATTAGAGTGTGCGGCAATGCATTCTCCCAGGTGAGTTATGTGGAGTTTGTGTTAGGGGTGTGTGAGAAACGCTGCTGGTAACTATGGTCAGGGCTGTGAGTCCTCCTTCCCACCCAGCCAGATATCCCACCATGGAATGTGCTTCCATTGCAGGGAGTGCAAGTTGTCTTTCAGGATGTCAGTCAGTGGTGTCCTGCTGTTGGTTGATGCCCAGTTGCCAGCAGGGCCTTGTGCTCCCCACAGCAGTACCCAGTGTCAGCCATCTTGTCAGTTCTTTTCCACTCCCTGTGATGTGCGCATGGTTCAGGGTGGTGTTGATGGGACAGTTGTGGGGGTGACCAATATCTGTGACTACCACTCCCATCATGCTATTGCCTCCACCCCCCTTCCCAGCATGCCCATGCTTCCTTCCTTTTGACTCTGCTTCCCTGTGGGGTTGTGTGCCTGTGCTGACAAGATGGCTGACAGTGTTATCCTGGGGTTAGTTTTGCTACAAGTCCCATGTGTGTCCCTGTGCTTCACACTGCATGACCCAGGGTTGTGGTTCTTTGTGGGATATTTGATTAGAGTGTGAGGCAATGCATTCTCCCAGGTGAGTTGTGTGGAGTTTGTGTTAGGGGTGTGTGTGAGTGGAGCTGCTGGTAACTATGGTCAGTGCTGTCAGTCCTCCTTCCCACCCAGCCAGATTCTCCACCATGGAACGTGCTTCCGTTGCAGGGAGTGCAAGTTGCCTTTCAGGATGTCAGTCAGTGGTGTCCTGCTGTTGGTTGGTGCACAGTTGCCAGCAGGACCTTGTGCTCCCCACAGCAGTAGCCAGTGTCAGCCATCTTGTCAGTTGTTTTCCACTCCCTGTGATGTGAGCATGGTTCATGGTGGTGTTGATGTGCGCATTGTGAGGGTGGGCAATATCTGTGACTACGACTCCCATGATGCTATTGGCTACACTGACTTGCCCAGCATACACAGGATTCCTTCCTTTCAGTGGGCTTCACTGTGAGGTGGTGTTGTAGTGGTGGCTACATGTCTGGCTGTGTTTGTTAGTTATATTTGTGCCACTGCCTAGCTGTAGTTGTAGTTGTGTTTGTACATGTGATGACACAGTTACATATCACTATGAGATGGCATGTGTTGTGTTTATGTGACTGACATACACATTTTGGGATGATTCTGTTCTGGTTGGTGTGTATTTGCTAAGGGTGCATGGTTTGACTCTCCCCTTGACAGTGATGTGTGTGTATTGTCGCACAATATTGTGTACATTTGTTGTGTACTCACCAGGCTCTGGGATGTTTTCTAGTCCATATACGCTCACTGGTGGTAGGATGGCCCGCACCTTCTCCTCCCAGGGCCTGAGGTATACTGGTTTGGCAGGAGGGCCACTGCCGGTGTGTTGGCTCAAGAGGTAGTCCTTCTTCAACAGCTCCCTGACCCTCCTGCGCACGTCATACCACCTGTTCTGGATGTCTACCTTTGTGCGCAAACATGGTGATTGTGCGTTCACCCTGTCGACGATCCTCTCCCACATCTTGGTTTTCTGCGACATGGGTGTCTGTTGGACCAGTGTACCAAACAGCTGTGGCTCTACCCTGAGGATCTCATCTACCAGGACTTCCAATTCACTATCTAGGAACTTATGATTCTTCTTTGGGGGCATGGTGATGGGTGGTGATGGTGAGTGATGTGTGTGTTGGTGTGCAGGTGAGGGTGTGTGAGTGTGTGTTTTGCTGGGTGTATGTGAGGGTGCTATTTGTTGAGGTGCTGATCGTGTGTGGCTTGTGTGATGGATGAGCTGTGGGTGGGTGTGTGGTTGCTGTCTGTTGAGTGCTGGCAGGTAATTTGAATTTGCAAAGGATCATGGTAGGGATTTGTGTCCTTTATATGGGTGGAGTTGTGGGTGTGTCTTTGTTCCCTGTTCCCCCCAGTATTTATTGCCTTTGTAATTGCTTGTTTGGCCTTTTTTGTGTGTTTTTCCTTTGTACTTTTTGTGCATGTAGGAGACGTTCTTGTGACCGAGTCGGACCCTGCAGTTGTCTCGTACGTGCTTCTCCGAGTCGTTCACGCTGTGTTTGTGCTGTTTTCTATGCTGCGTACGCGTCGGTCGCGGTGTATTGGGTTGCTTCGGCTCGCAGTTTTGTATGCGTGTCGGTCGTACGGCTTGGCCTCCGTGCGACTCGGTCGTGTTTTCCACGCGTTGCATCGTACTTGGCGGGTAGGAGTTCGCGGGTACGTTTCGTTCGGGATTCTTCCTGGTGCGTGTCGGTCGGTTCGATTCGCATGGTTTTCCGGCCGGATGGCTGTTTTCCGCGCGGCTCGGTCGTTCGGCTTGTGTTCCGTACGAGTCGGTCGGATTTTGCTCGCTTCTCATCGTACTTTTTCGGGTCGGGCTGCACCAGTACGTGTCGGTCGGAAAGAATTCCGGCTCCGAGTCGGTCGGTACGTTTTCCGGCCCGAATCGGAATCGGCCCCTTTGTCTTAGATCTGGATCTCTTTCCTTGATCTATCTCTTTTTCTTACCATCACGTTTTCTTCCTATTTTCTTAGCTGTTCTTCTTTCTTTTTATATACTGTATGATGAATGTTCTTTTCTTTTTTTACTTGTTGTTGTTTATACTGTGTTTCATATTTTTTTTTAAATGGTGTCTTTCTGTTTTCAGCAGTGTCCATGCAGTGTATCACCTGTATCCATGTATTTCTCATCCCACTTCCCAATATGTGTAACGTTGTCTCGTGGAATGTTCGTGGTCTGGGATATCCTGTTAAAAGACAAAAGGTACTCTCTTACTTGTCCAGATTGAACTCACACATTTCTTTTTTGCAGGAAACCCATTGTAATGATGTAGAATCTCTTAAATTAAAACAACAGTGGGTAGGCCAAGTTGTTTATTCCCCTGCGATCAATCATAAAGGTGGTGTTGCTATTCTTTTTCATAAATCGTTGCATGTACAAATTTTATCAACTCAATGTGATAATGATGGACGTTGGGTAATGGCTAAGGTTATCATCCATAACAGGGAAATCTTTTTATTTAATATTTATGGTCCTGTTAAACAGGATCACGATTTTTAGAATAACATAAAGATTTTATTAGCCTCTCTTGACAACCCTAACATCATTGTTGCAGGAGATTTTAATCAGTGGTTAGACCCATTTACAGACAGACAATCTAAATGTAAATTTAATCCTGACAAATCTCAGAAAGCATTTTATTCTGCCATTGCCACCTGTCCATTATTTGATGTTTGAAAAACTTGTAATCCTGACTCTTTTGAATTCACATTTTTCTCCAATGTTCACCATACTCGTTCTAGAATTGATTATATTCTGGTCAGTAAACCTTTACTTCCCTCCATCCAATCTTCCGAGATTGGCTCTATTTTTATTTCTGACCATGCTCCTGTTTTTTCTTTATTTGACCTCTCTTTGAATAATCCTTAAAACTGGTTGATGGAAATGTAATAACTTTCTCTTATCCGATAATAACTTCATATCCGAAGCTACTACCTTTATTAACAAATTTTTAAAAATTAACTAACCTTCGGACACATCTGTCCATAACACTTGGGATGCCTTCAAGGCCTCTTTAAGTGCCTTCACTATAGCATACACAGCAAGAAAGAAAAAAAACAACCATGCCAAATATACAACTTTACTACAAAAACTCAAAACACTGGAACATACTTACTTTTCATCTAAATCCTTCTTGGTACTACATGAGTTAATTAAAGTCAAGTCTGCTCTTAACAAACTTGCCACCGTTGATGCCTGCAATAGCCTTTTTAAAGTTAAATCTAAATATCACGGAGGTCAAAACAAAGCGGGCAAGATGCTGGCCAATTTTCTAAAAATCAAATCTGAACGTAAAAATATTGGTCCCATTCTAAATGAGCATACCAACAAAATGGCGTCCTCTGATACAGATATTTCTACCACTTTTCAAGAGTACCATCAGTTACTGTACTCTGATGACACGAACCCCTCAGAACAGAATATGCACGCCTTTTTTAATGGTCTACCTAACCCCCCATCTTTACCTGAAAAATGTGATTTATTGGAAGCTGAGATAACTCTCCAAGAAGTAACACATGCCATCAGATCCTTAAAAAACTCCAAGTCCCCTGGTCCTGATGGCCTTTCTGGTGAATTTTTTTCTGCTTTTTCCTCCATTTTTGCCCCTAAACTTCTTGAACTTTTCAACCCTTTTCTCGCAGACTCTAAGGCCACTGGTTCCTTTCTAGAAGCCCTGATTGTCCTTATTCCCAAACCTGATAAAGATCACTCCCTTTGTAAAAAATACCGTCCTATTTCATTCCTTAATTATGATTGCAAAATATTTGCTAAAATCCTTGCTTCCCATCTTGAGACTATTGTCCCGTTATTGGTCAACACCGATCAGTCTGGTTTTGTTAAGGGCAGACTGGCTGCTGATAATACTAGAATGTTATCTAATGTCATCGCTTTTGGTAAAAGACATCAATCCCCTCTAGCTGCATTGTCTCTCGATGCCGAAAAGGCCTTCGATCGTAGTAATTGGCAATTCATGTTTACTACTCTTCAATGGTATGGTTTCGGCCCCAATTTCATCTCATTTGTAAAATTATTATACATCTGCTCCACGTGCTAGTATTTTTGTTAATAACCATTTTTCCCAAAATTTTCAGCTACTTAAAGGTACATGGCAAGGATGTCCTCTTTCCCCTTTGTTATTTGTTTTGTGTTTAGAACCTATCCTTGAACGCATCCGTGTTAATCCATTTATCTCAGGTTTTGTACATAATTCCACTGAAACTAAATTATCGGCTTATGCTGATGATATTTTGGTTTATATGTCTAACCCCCTCTCCTCCCTTCCTCCCTTTTTATACGAAATTCAGTTATACTCTAGCATCTCTGGATATAAATTGAATTTTTCCAAAACAGAAGTATTACCCTTAAACCCCTCATGTTACCATTATATGTTCGCTAACACTAATTTTACCTGGTGTCCCACCAAAATAAAATTTCTTGGAATATGATTCTCCTCTACTGTTTCAACACACAATTAATTGTACATTTAATGCCTTAATAACCACACTCCAGAGATTACTTCTCGCATGGTCGCCTCTCCACTTATCGGGGTGGGGTAGACTGGATACTATTAAGATGATGATTGTTCCTCATGTCCTTTATACATTGTCTATGTTACCTTTTAGGATTTCCGTTTATTATTTCTCTCAAAATAATTCAATCTTCAATCTTCACCAAATTTCTATGGAATAATAAACATCCCCGTATTGCTTTAGCTAAACTCAAACGTCCCAAGAATGAGGGTGGTGTTAGTGTTCCTGATTTTAAATTATATCATTCTGCATTTCTAATTAGACAATTCTTTGCCTTAACTCATGAATTTGGTGATACTCCCATGCCACAACGGATTATATTTGAACGGTCCTTATTGAAAGATTTCTCATTTGAAAACATAATTTACATGTCTAACTGCACTTTTATATCAAATAACCCTATACTGAAATACTCCCAACAATTGTTACATAATGTATTTTCCATAGGTTTCGACCCTCGTCAATGTTTCTTTACCTCCTCTATTTGGTATAACAAATGTATCAAATTTAGACGTAAATCATTTTACTATAAACACTGGAAGGAGAAGGGTATTATGTTTATTTATCAGCTTGTCCAACATAACTCTGTTATTCCCTTCTCACAATTGCAATCACAGTATAATTTACCAAATTCGTTTCTCCATGAGTATCTTTTAATATCGTCTTCTTTGCAGACTTACTTAACAACGAATAACTTTCCCAACCTCTCCCCCCCTTATTCCCACTACACCGTTGTACAACATCTCTCATGACTTTATACCCAAGCCTGCATTTCTCTATAAGCTGTTGTTGTCACCTATCACTGAAAGATCCAAAACACCTAACAAGTTACTCTGGGAAGCTGATTTATCCATTTCACTCCATACCCCTACTTAGGATACATTTTGGCTTAAACTATTTAAAACATCCAAAGCAGCTCGCATTACACAATCTTTATTTCTCATTTATAACAGAGCTCTAATTACTCCTGAATGTATATCCAAGTTTTCTCCCACCTCCTCTCCTTTATGCTGGTCTTGTTTTTCATTCACAGGGACTTTAATTCACTAATTATATGATTGTTCCAATGTGTTGAATTTTTGGGAATCTACCTTGGCAAAATGTCTAGAAATATTTCAATGTAATATTCCATTATCAACGCAAAATGTTTTCCCTGGTACTTCTTCGCCAGATTTTGACAATATTTCCCCTAAATCTATGTTACTTGATCTTTTCATTGCTATTGCATTTAAAGTGATCCTGTCTTGTTGGAAAGATACCTCTAAATTATCAACATTAACATGGTGGAATTTTATATGTGATGAACACAGAATTGCTAATGTTTCTTCTCTCTCATTATCCCAGAAAATTGAATCTGATCTACTGTGGCTACCTTTCACTTCATATCTCTCTGTACATACACCTGCATCTTAGCTACTAAATTATTATTATTATTATTATTTTATTTATTTATATATATTTTTTCTTTTTCTCTCTCCCTTTTCTCTACTTCTTTCCTCCCTATTTCATACTCCATAGTTTTACAACATAATATGATATATATTTATCGTCTGGTATCACTTTTTTTTTTCTTATTCTCTAAATTACTTGACTATGTTCTATTTCTCTCTACTGGTTGTTATTTAATACCGAAATTGTATTGAAGTTATTGTTAATGTTATTTTTTTTTAAACTCAATAAAAATTATTAAACAAAAAAAAATACAGAAAAGCAATATAGTTAATGAAAATCAAATTCTTCCGTTGAATTAATCATACTGAATCACCTATGCTCTGCATATTTGAAGTTTGTAGGATTTGCCTAACAAAAGTTAATGAATTAGGTTTCTTTATCAGGTCCCTGCACCAGCTCCCCGCTGCCTCTGCCGCTCCTGCGCTTGTGCCCCCGCTTAGCCCTCTATTGTGCCTTGTCTGCTTTCAGCTGTTTATTGCCTCTCTCCGTTTTTACACTATTATGCCTGTTCTCCTTGCTGTCTGTTCTTGCTCCATTTTCTTTACTGTGCCTGTTGCTTTGCTTTTGTTCCCTCACTGCTCTTCATACCTCTGTTATTGCCCGTCCCTGTGCACTGTGAGCTCTGCTGTTATTGTCATTGCGACCCTTGTATAGCCCTGTACTGCTTTTTTACTATTGTGACCTTGGTGTGCGTCTTATTTTGAAATCAGTTCTGGTATTTTTGCCCGCCACCTGCTCATGTTTTCCCACCATTGCCGCCACTTTTTCCCACCCACTTGCCACCTCTGCTAAATTTCTCACCAGCATACATCAACCACCTCCTGAATTTCCACCAACCCTCCAGACACCTGTGCTCCACCTCCCTCTTCCTCGCTCACACCCCACATATCCGCCGAAGCAAGAGTGGAAGATGCTGCTTTTCCTACCTTACCGCGAAGACCTGGAACAGCCTCACCCTCTATCTCCAGACCCCACCCTCTCTTCAGGAATTCAGAAAGTGTCTCAAGACCTGGCTGTTCAACTCATTCCAACCGAGCAGATGGCTCTCAGCGCCTGGCTACCCTCACGGGTGATGATTAGCAGTGCTCTACAAATCCCGACTGATTTATTGATTTATGATTTCGCCATTATTTTTACATCAAGCATGCAACATGCTGTGGAGTGTTTAACGCACCATTTCTTTTTGAGTAAAACTGATGAAGATATTTGCTTCACTCTTGTAATCCGTATTTGAACAATGCACAACTGGGCAAAACATTTGCACAGTATTATGTTTAAGTTACCAAAGTGTCAGTAATCGAAAGTTTAGAGAGAAAATGCTGTTCTTTTCCAAGCAGAACACTTGGAGCTGGGGCTTGGTCAGAATCGAGAATTGGTTTCATATCAGAGCTGATCAAACCTTGGCCTTTAATATTTCGCATGAAGAACATAAGAGTCTGCTTTCAATCAATCAATCAAGCAGGATTTGTAAAGCATGGCTTATCACTCTTGAGGGTCTGCAGGCACTGTGAACACTGCGGAGGAGGGGGGTTCAGTTGAACAGCCAGGTATTGAGTCCCTTCCTGAAATCCAGCAGCGAGGATGAGGCTCGGAGGTGAAGGTGGAGGTCGTTCCAGGACTTAACAGCGGCTAGGAGTGGAGCAACCTCCACTGTTGCTTCAACTGGCATGGTGGTGTGAGCAAGGAAGAGGGAGGCGGAGCGCAGGTGTCTGGTGGGTTGGTGGAAGTTCCAGCAGTGCATGCTGGTCCTTGGTTGTGCAGAGCTTTATAAGAGTGGATCAGCATCTTGCACGGCTTGACTGGAAACAGCAACCAGCCCTGGCAATCTGCTCTACCAGCCCTGCTAGTGAGAAGCCCTGCTCTAGCTGCACCGCTCCCGCTTTTGTTACAGGGGGCTGATACTGTAGCACTGCTGCACAGCCAGCCCCCAGTAACAAAATCAGTCTCCACGGGTCCAAAACAAGCCCCCTACCCTTCCGGCCCACCGGGGAAAAGTCCGGTGCCCGCTACGGCCAGCCCGGTCCTGGCATCTTGAATTAACATCTCTTCTCTGAGTGGGCAGCCAGTGAAGCTTTCTCCGGTAGGGGGTGATGTGGGTCAGTCTGGGGAGGTTGAGGATGAGTCTAGCAGCTAAATTCTGTATGGTCTGTAAATGATTCCTGTGTAGAGTGCGTTGCCATAGTCCAGCCGGCTCGTGACTAGGGCTTGAGTGACGGTTCTTCTGGTTTTGACAGGGAGCCATTTGAAGATCTTACAGAGCATACGAAGGGTGAGGAAGCAGGTAGATGAGACTGCGTTGATCTGGTTTTTCATGGTGAGATTGGTGTCCAGGATGATGCCTAGGTTGTGAGTATGGTCTGTCAGAGTAGATGAGGGTCAAAGTTCAGAAGGCCCCCAGGAGTCATTCCATGACGAGGTGTTGTTCCCAAAGATTTACATTTCTGTTTTGTCTGTGTTGAGTTTTAAGCAGTTGTCTTTCATCCAGTTGGTGATGCTTGTCATGCTTCTGTGGAAGTTGGCCATGGTGGTGGAGTGGTCTTCCAATAGCGTGAGGATGAGCTGGGTGTCATCGGCATAGGATATGATGTTGGCCAATGGGGTCATGTTGGTGAAGAACAGTGTAGGCCTGAGGGATGAGCCTTGAGGGATGCTGCAGATGATGTTCTTGGTTCTTAGGTGACAAGGGGTAGGCAAACTCTCTGTGTTCTTCCAGTGAGGATATAGGGATCCATTTGATGGCGTTTCCGTTGGATTCCTATGTGGTGGAGTCTGTTGATGAGGGTATGGTGGGATATGGTGTCGAACGCAGCTGAGAGATCGAGGAAGATCAGGGCCACTGTTCCTCCCCAGTTGAGGAGGTTTCTGATATCATCAGTTGCTGCGATCAGGGCGGTTTCAGTGCTTTGGTGGTGCAGAATCCGGATTGGGAGGTGTCCTTAAGACTGTTGTTCTCTAGGTGTTCTGTTGGCAGTTGATGGCCTTTTCGAGGACCTTGGCTGGAAAGGGGAGCAGAGAGGTGGGATGGTAGTTCTTGAAGTGGCTGGGCTCAGTGGATGGTTACTTGAGAAGGGGCTTGTCTGCTGCATGTTTCGAGTCTTCGGCAACCATGGCTGTGTTGATGGATGCATTGAAGATGGTGGTGACCTCATTACTGATTTTCTTGCTCTAGAGGTTGAAGATGTGGTGGGGACAGGGGTCTTTGGGTGTTCCTGAGTGGATGGAGTTCATAATGGTGGTGGTGTCGCGACTGGTGAGCTGGTCCCAGGTGGTGAGCCGATGGGTGGGTTCGGGACTTGTGGTCACAAGGCAGTTGAGGGTGTCGGCGGTGGTGGGTTGGGATTCGAAGTTCTTGTAGATGGTGGCGATCTTGTCGTGGAAAAGGTTCCTGGGAGGCGGTGATAATGTTTTAGGTGGCTGAGGGGTTGGAGAACTCTCTAACGATGTTGAAGAGTTCTTTGCTGTGGTTGGAGCTGGCTTCGATGAGGTCAGTGAGAGCGTTCCTTTTCATCTTTTTCAGGAGTTGGTGGAATTGGTTGATGCATGTCTTGAACGTGGCTCGGTCCACGGGCTCCTTGGATGTGCACCATCTTCTTTCAAGACACTTGCATGTGCGTTTAGTGATTCTCAGTTCTGCTGTGTACCAGCTAGTTTGCTTGAATGGGTTTCTTGAGTTTGGTTGACTTGATGGGAACGACTCTTTCGGCGCAGTCAGTGATCAGGTGGAGAGATTCTTGACAGCTTGGTCTAGGTTGGTGGAAGTGTCAGGGTGGGAGGTGGTGAGGGCGTGGAACCACACTGGGTCTCAGAAACTTTGTTCCAGCTGCGGTGGTTGGGGCTGGGAGGCTTTGTGGCAGAGCCAGGGGATCCTGCAAAGTGAAGTGTGCGATGGCGTTGTCTGTCCAGGTGAGCTAGGTGACATGACTGTATTTGACTCTGTTCCTGGCTGTGAAGATGGGGTTGAGTGTGTGTCCTGCACTGTGTATGAGGTCGATAACAATCTGGGTAAGGCTGGTGTTTATGCTTTCCAGGAGGTTTGCAGTGTTGGTGTCGTTGAGGTTGTCATTGAGGTTGTGGAAGTCAAATCACTAGAAATGTAACTTTATGCAAAAATTCACAGAACATATATAAATCAAATGAATTATTACAGATAACTTGGTAACCCACAGTGCAAAGAAAGGAAAGGACATTCCTCAAAAAATGTCAACATGGGTATATGGCACTTTTCTTAAATTTGAATGCATGGGAACCTAGCAGTTATTCCCTCTCTTCATTCATTTTAAGCACTCAATCAAAGAAAACTCTATTCAGCTATATAGAAAATGCCATAAAAGCACAAATAACAGTCAGATAAAAAAATATTACACTAGAACAAACAAATTTGAGAAATACTGGAATCAAATGCTTCTAATACAATATGTTAAAACATCACCGAGTTATGGTATCTAACTTCACATTTCAAGACCCTGTTACATCACAAAAATTTAAATTAAACATCATCTGTAAATGCTAGCCTACATGTGGTAAAACCGCATGCTTTAAGCAACAGGATTAAAAATCTGAAGGAAAAAGATGTATTAAACTTACAAAACAAAATGCAAAAGTGATTGGGGTGAACCCTCGTTACATGGGCAACAACAGATGTCAGAGCTGACTGCTCCTTGGGGAAAGAAAGGATGCAGCAAACGGAGCCCAACCTGAAGCAACAAAGGAGACTTTTCCACCATGGGTGAATAACAGCTGATAAGTATACCTCATGCCAAATGAGTTCTGAGGCCGTCATCGCACTCAGCACTTTCCGTGGGGAGACCACAGCCCCCGTCAGGCAATGCAGCAGGAGCCGCCCACATCCCTTGTTCGCGCCAGGAGGCGCACATAAGCTGCTCGGGGCTCCTGCGGCGCGGGAGCCCCTCATCGCACTCTGCACTTTCCGTGGGGAGACCACAGCCTCTGTCAGGCAACGCAGCAGGAGCCGCCCACGTCCCTTGTTCGTGCTAGGAGGCGCACATAAGCTGCTTGGGGCTCCCGCGGTGCATGAGCCCATCATCGCACTCAGCACTTTCAGTGGGGAGACCACAGCCCCCGTCAGGCAATGCCGTAGGAGCCGCCCACATCCCTTGTTCGCACCAGGAGGCGCACATAAGCTACTAGGGGCTCCTGCGGCGCAGGAGCCCATCATCGCACTCAGCACTTTCCGTGGGGAGACCACATCCCCGTCAGTCAAGGCAGCAGGAGCCGCCCACGTCCCTTGTTCACGCCAGGAGGCGCACATAAGCTGCTTGAGGCTCCCGCGGTGCATGAGCCCATCATCGCACTCAGCACTTTCAGTGGGGAGACCACAGCCCCCGTCAGGCAACGCGGCAGGAGCCGCCCACATCCCTTGTTCGCGCCAGGAGGCGCACATAAGCTACTAGGGGCTCCCGCGGTGCGGGAGCCCATCATTGCACTCAGCATTTTCGGTGGGGAGACCACATCCCCGTCAGTCAACGTGGCAGGAGCCGCCCACGTCCCTTGTTCACGCCAGGAGGCGCACAAAAGCTGTTCGGGGCTCCCGCAGTGCGGGACGCACACAGGCGTGCCCAGGCCGTGCCCGGGCAAAGCCCGGTCCAAGGGCAGGCCCGTCTGCGCCCGTCAGAGACCAGAGGAGGCCGGGCTGGGCCAGGTCTCTTGGTCCCACGTTTATGGTCGCAAAAACTCAAGGTACTGTCTTTTTAGTAATTTTTATACTCTTTCCCCTGTTAAGTAAGTTCAGATAATCCTCTAACCATCCAATCATGGTCAAAAGAAAAACAACAATTGGAGGAGCGGGGGAACAATACAACGACTATTGACTCTTTCTTAACTAGGGCAGCCAGTGTTATCTCCAAGGAGATAGCTCTTACTGAAAGAAGGCTATCCCTGGAGATTATTATTGGATGGTTGTGGAGCAGAAGAAGCTAATCCTGGATCAATGTCAGCACCCGAGGCCAATACAGACATAATAGATACTACGTTAGAGACGGCTATGAGACTGGCGGAGGATCCCCTGCCCAGTCCCCCAAATAAGAGGAGGAAAACAGGCTTCAAAAGACCCGCTCGTAATCCTCTGCCCGAAAGACTCGTAACAGCAGCTGTGTTTGACCCAAAACACATCATTGACCTACCTTTATCAAAACTGGAATCCTTATTTGAAAATTATTTAAGGCCTATACGGGAAAGGTTGGGGGGGTTGGATGCAAGACTCGACGCTGCGCTTCCATTAATACCCCCTCAACCCACAGTAGGGGTGTCAGTGGGAGGTGATCACACTGGCTCTGTCAGGAATACCAAGCTACAGGGGCCTGATAGGGGGGCAGAAGGCACAGACGTAGTGGAGGAATCAGCGGTCCCAGGCTGTACAACACAGATGCCCTCTGATACACAATATTTTCAAAATACACAAAACAATGGGCCCCAGGAACAATGGGCAACCAAAAAAGCCAGGTTCTCAAGCACAACCTACAAGTCATCTTGTGATCCTCCCGCCGTGATGCAGTTAGGGAAGACGGCCCAAGCAGTTCCATCGCGAGGGGCGCCACTGTTAAGGGGGCATGTATCTAATGCGTCTGCTACAAATCACCTTGATAAATCATTGGCTAACAGTTTTGAGATCATAGATCTGCCCCCAGAGGCTGCACCTTTGGCAGTAGTTTTTGTGGGGGTCCCTTCAATTACACGGGGGAGTAAAGAAACCACATTGGACTTGGTACACAAGGTTACACACTGGTGTAACATGAACATTGTGAATGGCCAACGAATATCTCCGACATTATCATGGCTAGAAGAGTGGGTTGTGTGGGTCACAGGGTGGGGAAAAATATTGGGGGGGGGATTGTGTGATAGTCAACATGAGACATCCTACAAAAGTTGATGCATTAATAAACAGTGAGCTCAAGGGAAGCTCTGAAACACTGATTAGGATAGCTCCCTTCCAGTACTTCTACCCGTCCACTAGTTTTCCTCCATCAAAAAGCCCATGTATGCAGGTACCTATTATGTCCAAACCAAACTGATAGGTCTGGACTGGTTCTATCCCTGTCAAATAGGTATGAACCCTTGCGAAGCTTACAGGGACTAGATGCTGTAGATTGACAATCATCACTTGAGGAAGAGCTAAAGGGGCTAAGATCACATGACCCATGTGTTAATATTATTCCCTTACCTGGGAATCCAGACCCTGTCCCATCTACCTGTCCAGAAATTGTTAGTGCTCCACCTCTTAGGCTGCCCCCATAAGAGTGGGCAACATAGTGCCACCTGAGAAGTCTGACTTTGTTCCTCCCCCTAGTATAACATCCCCTATGACAAATCACGCCCGCTTGAGGGTACTCACGTGGAATGGATAAGGCATTGGGACTAAGGGGGATGACGTTCTCTGGTGTAGGACATTCCAGGGCTGCTAAATAATTGCACTACAAGAGACATGGGATACTGGTGAAGGCTTTCACTTGGATGGTTTTACTTCATATGTTAAGCATGCAGTCCCCTCTACGTCAGGGCGTGCAAGGGGAGGTCTTCTCTTATTGGTTTCCCTCGATTTAGGCTACAAAGTGAGTCACATAGATTGTCATTCTCCCCATATTTTGGCAGTAGAGCTGACTTTTAAGGATCACCACCCATTATTAGTAATACATTTTTATAATTCTTTTACCAGACTTTTCGCAAATGAACATCTAGCTGCCCTGGAAGGTTTCGTTGACACTTATAAAAAACGCAAACATACTTACTCTGAGATCTTAATTCTGGGCGATTTTAACACACATTTGTGCAAGCTGAACTGTATCTCAAATAAGGCCCCTGGGGATTGTCTATTTTTAAACTCACATTTGGAACACACAGAATCAGGTACACTCGTAGAGGGGCTTCTTGCTGCAAATAATTTGTATTGTCTGGAGCAAACTGGGGTGAATACCCCTATTCCCACCTTTACCGGTTGGAGATGCTCTTGCATTATTGATTTTATAATGATCTCTGCATCTCTAGCTTCTGCGGTCTGTAGTTTGAGCGCTTCTTGGAGCACTTATAGTGATCATAACCCCCTCACACTTGACTTATTATACTCATCTGCCTTCTATAAGGTAGAGAGTAGGGGTATCCTTAACCCTGATATTAGCACTAAGGACCAGTCACGTAGATTGAAGTGGATGAAAGTGGTGCCTGAAAAGTTTTTAGATAAGTTGTATGCGGAGTTCACAGCTGAGGTCTCAGTATGTATGGATATTACTGGGTCGGATGGAGCGGGATTAGACGCCTTTGGAATACTGACCAATCAGATAGCCACTAACCTAACCGTCCCATGTAGGGGTAATGGATCCAAACCTAAGAGATGGTTTGATGGTACCTGTTCTACCACCCATAAGAAGTTAGTATTGGCCCTCAAACAAAAACCCAGAAACGAGAGTGAGATTAGGGCATGCAGGGCAGACTATAAGAAGGCCAGCCAGGAGAGGAAGAAAGCTATCAGGGAAAGGGCTTGGGAGGATCTTGGTCAAGCAAGTACATACTCAGATAGCAACATGTTCTGGGCGGTGGTGAATAGCCCGTTCTTTTCGGAGACTGTAAATGCCAATACAGATTGCATTGTAGCCCCTGAACGGTGGGTAGAGTTTTGGGGGGGAATGTACAGTGATGGTGAGTTGGAGAGGTTGGAACCACAGGGGGAGCCTACCCTGCCGCTAGAACCACTTCATTTTAATGTTGTTGAGGTCCAGGAAGCCATTCTTGCCACAGCTGGGGAGAAGGCACCTGGCCCGGATGGGGTGCCAGCTGACCTGTATAAGGCAGACCCTCTGGTCTGGGCTGCAATATTGGCACAGGTTTTTAATGCTGTTAGTACCTGTGGCTTTCCTCTATCATGGCAAAGGCCATTATTATCCCAATTTTAAAAAAAGGATGCTAGGGATGATCCTGCCTGTTACAGACCTATCTCACTTTTGGTCTCCGCTGACAAAATTATGGGAAAGGTGATTCTGAACCGGCTATCACTATAGCTAGAAAATTTTAATGTCATTAGCGATTTGCGTATGGGTTCAGGCAAGGGAGAGGTACATTGGATCAATGTATAAATCTGAGCCTGGTGATTGGGAAGTACACCATAGCAAAGAGGGGCACCCTGCACATGGGATTCATGGACCTAACATCTGCCTTTGATCGAGTAAATCGATCAAAATTATGGCGGATCCAGGGGGAATTGGGCATGGAACCGAGTCTGGTATCCTTTTTACACTATGCCCACAATAACACAACGGCGGCGGTAAGATTTAAGGATGACAGTAGTTTAACAGATTCCTGGGAGGTTAAGCGAGGGGTACGACAGGGGTGCATTATGGCACCTCTACTGTTCACACTCTACATAAACAAACTTGGGGACCACCTCACAGGCAGTACTCAAGACATCCCAAGAGCTGGGTCCAAACTGGTCCCAGCATTACTGTACGCAGATGCAGTGTTGTTCGCAAGGACCGCCATAGGTCTCCAAAATCTTTTAAATGCTTTTATTGATTTTATGGAGTCACTTGACTTAGCGACCAATTTTACCAAATCACACACAATGACAATGGGTAGTAAAAAGGCCGCTAAGACAAAGTTTTTCTGCAGGGGGGTGGAATTGTCGAAAGTGTCCACGTTTCCGTATTTGGGGGTGTTATTTGACGATAATGGGTCCTGGGCTGCACAAAGGCAATTAAAAAAAGAATACTTTGGCCAGAGCAGTCGGGGTCGTATGGGATTTTGCCAAAAGATTGGGGTCAAAACCAATACCTGCCCTACTCAAGGCTTATAAAGAGAAATGTATCCCTATGGCGACATATGGGTGTGATGTATGGGGTTACAAGGATGTGAGGGATATTCAGGGGGGCGAGAACAAATTTAGGCGTGGCCTCCTAGCTCTCCCCTCTAGCACCCCTGCCTTTATTTTATATGAGGAGCTTGGCTTGGGGTACATTTCGGATCATATTGCTTTTGCACCACTGATGTGTTGGTTGAGGATATGGTCAAATATTTCTCCCACCTTGAATCAGATGGTCATTGTGGATTGTATTGCCCTTGATGGGGCACCTCTAATTCCGTGGATAAAATACATCAGGGAGCAATTGACGCTGCTGGGCTGTCCGGACATGTATAGTAAACCTAGATCTTTAGGACCGGCAGCAATCAAGGATATCAAAATAAAATTTTTGGGTAGGCAGCAAGCGACTGGGAGGGCCTCGAACTAGCCAAGCCCATGGTGAGAAGGTATGTCATCCTAAGTTTGACCCCACAGCTACAGCCCTATCTGTCACTAGTAACAAACGTACAACATCATTTTGTTTTAACTAGATTCCGGCTGAATCAGGTAGCCTGGTTATTAGCCTTTCCAAAGGGATTTTCACGGCCAGGTACCCTAAAGCCATGCCCCTGTGATAATTTCTGGGAACAGGACACTTTGCATTTTACCTTCTTCTGTGAATTTTATGCCCCCCTTCGTAAGACATTTATATTGCCGCTATTGAGAGAGGCAAACTTTTTTCAAGTAAGGCCTGCTCTGTTATTTTTACAAATGCTACCCTCCTCGGTGGTGTGCTTTGGGGTTGCAAGCTTTCTGCTAGGGGAAATGAGATCGAGGAAGAAGATGTCCCTGCATTAGCTGCATAATAACTTTCTTAAATTCGTTTATAATATTATATACTCTTTTAAGCATTTTTTAAACTACTAATAGGGACTTTTATTAAGGATCTATTCCTATGGTATTCTACTTGCGGGGTTTTTAAATGTACTGATATCTGGATGACTTTTTACAATGTGTTTCACTTCAATTTGACTAATGTGATTAATTGTTATATATGCAATATGTGTATGATGGGGACCCTTGTAACGGACATGTGTACCACTCTTTCCTTTTTAATGTATTGATTGTCCTTTTAAAGTTTTCATATGTTTTAACTATGTGCTTTTATGGCTTTTGGTAGCCGAATAAAGTATCTTTGACTGGGTTCTGGATCAAAATGTTCACATGAACTGAAAGTTTAAGAATCTAAAAAACGTCACATGAGCTGTTAAAAGTTTTAAGAAAGTGCTGCCTAACCCTGTTTTTATTTAACTTAACACTGTTTTCAGAGTTGGAAAAGAGAGACAATCTGCTGAGGTTGCTCAAAGAAGATTTAATACATTTCAGGTAACAAATTCTAAGTGCATTAGGAGATCTAAGACAACCAATCATAGTGGACCTATTGAGAAAGGCTTTAGGATTAGACCAAATTGATAGCCCTAATAATAAGGGAGCCAGCAAAATAAGGTCCTCAACATATGGCAGGCCAAGCCTCAGGGCAAAAAAAGTGTTAGGATAACCTGAGGCAGAAGCTATTTTCTTCTTATTGTAATTTGGCACTTGAAGAAGAACCTGAAATACCAGCGCCAGAGCACAAACCAGGAATGCACTTCATTTTTTGTAAATCACTAACATCTGATAATGAGGTTTCCATCTGAGTTTAAAGGCAAAATTTAAAACAGCGCCTACAGATTAGGCAAATTTCATGCACCTGAGGTTACAGCAAGGTGACCAGGTACTAGGGGAATCACCTGTAACCTCCAGATAAGAGAAGTGATAAGCTCCTGCAATTATTCTGTGTTTAACACATAGTGTCCTGGTTTTAGTTGTTTTTCACCCACAAATGATCACATGGATTTTAGTAAGATTAGTGTACAAGTCTAGGTTATCCATAAAGCTGATAAAAGCCTCTACAACTTTTTTCAGGCTGTTACAAGTATGCAAAAGTAAAATTGAAGCCATCTGAAAGAAGAAGAGCTGGGAAGGCCATATGACCAATGTGAAGCATATCTTGTCCCTTGGAGATTAAATACAGATTAAGATTACTGATGTACTAAATTAATAATAATGGTGTGAAAAACACAACCCTGATGAACCCCCCTCTACGCATTCACCATAATCTCTAAGCAGTAGTAAATAAGTCGGTATGTAAACAGTGGAGGAAGTTAATAAGTGCTGCGTCAAGACCAGTACAAAATAAAATATGCCATAACTTTGATCTACTAACACAATTGAAAGCACTGCTCAAACCCATAAAGGTTAAATGGATAGAAGCCCGTTTTAACACAGTATAGTTGCTGATGATTAAATGTAGATTGAGGCTCTGCTTCATAGCCCCCAGGCCCTCCCAATGGACATATTTGACATCAGCAAATATTTTGTTATCAGAAGACCAAGCTAAATTGTTTTTCAAAATTACCCTTCTAGTTACTTTAGCAACTGATTGAAATAATGAGATTGGCCTATACCATTTTGGACTGTTTCAATTACCCTTTTTGAATGCAGGGACGATAATTGAATTGGTTCAGGAGCATGGTAATCACAATTGACTGTCAGAGTTCACGATATTGGTCAAAAGGAGGCACAGAGCTGTATGTTAGATTTAAACAGGTTCATGGGAATGCCATCTGGTCCAATGGCTATACCAGATGTACTTTCTAAATGTTGACTACCACATTCTAATAATCAAAGTTAAAGCAAGTATTAATGTTTAAGTTCAATGGCAAAAATTGGGAATTGGAGCAGCAAACATTATCATAAATAAGCTTAAAATGAGTAACTCACTATTCAGCTGAGATGTGGGAAGCTAAGAAAGTTCCAGAACCCTCACCAAAGAATGAAGAGTTACCTGCTTTCCTAAGAAAAGTGAAAAATCTTTCAATCTGCTAGCCTGTTTCAGCTGTGTCCCAGCTTCGGATCTAATAATATCTCTTTTGTTTTGGAGCTGACTTAGAAGCTGCTCTGCAGGAAACGATCTCAACTTTACATCTAGGACGCCTACAAAGAGCTGCCCGAAGGTATATATTGGCCACAAAACAATCGGAGTCCAATAATTTACGGCTGGGCTGCTGAGTAGAACTGACAGATCTAGTAACAACTTTGAAATAATATCACAAATAGACTTAAAATAACTTAAAACAGGATCGTGACTTAAACAAGACGAAAGACAAACATCAAAAAGATCAAAAGTAGAACTCAACAAAATTATAAAAAAGTTAGTAGTATCAACAAGACGTCAATTGATTCTCAACCCACCATCCTTAACAGTTTCAGGATGGATCACAGAGGTGGGACAACGAACCTTGTTGCCAGGCAAACAAATGGAAACGAGAAACCGATTATGGTCGTTATAATAGCTCACCTGTACAGAATAATCAGTAACAAAGTCAGTCGCCTAGATACAAAAATTTAATCTCTAATAGAAATACTCACATGATCAGAAAACATTTCATGTACCCTAAAAAGATCACATTCAATTAGAATGCCATACAATAACTTTCTGCGTAAGACAGCAGGGAGGAAAAAGAATCCCTATTATCATGCAGAGAGAAAAGATTAGGAAGTGTTAAATTAGAGCCAATTTTAACAATGAAATCACCACCCAAGATCCCATGCATAGCAGGTGAGTGGCAGTCAAAAAGAGACATAGGCAAATTGTCCACCATAGTACAAAAAGTATAAACATTACTAAAGTGCTGTATTGATGAACAACATTGTAAAAATTAAAGAAATAGAACAGAAAAAACATTTTACCAAGAAATTGTTGAATATCTGAGTGGCTGGTGCTAAGTACACTGAAAGAGCATCCCAGAGATACCCTGAACCAGTTTGAAAGTCCCCCTTAGCAGCATGGAGAAGCAGGCAAGAAAGAACAGACAAACCCTTTACATAGAGCATCTGAGACAGCCCATGTTTATTGTAACCCTGGGCATCCAATTCCGCTCCGCTCGCGGAATTTGCGGAATTTAGGCAATTTCGCATTCCGCGGAGAACGCGGAATTGCCAACAATTCCGCGATCCGCGGCGTAGCGGAATTATTTTCTTGTTCGCGCTTTAAAATGCGTTCTACCGCGCGCGATAGCGACTTACCGGGATTCCTGCGTTCGCCGACGGGTTTTCCTATCCGTTCGCATGCGCCACAAGATTTCGGTAGCCGGCCGCGTTATCCCGCGAGAGTTTGCGATCGCGAACACGTCATTTGCCGCGCCATCGGACAACGCGAGAGTGTGCGATCACGAACACGTCATTCGCCGCGCCATCGTGCACCGCGAGAGAGATTGCGATCGCGAACACTTCATTCGGGCGCGCCATCGGACATCCGGCGGAATGTTGGTCAAGCTCGCGATCCCGAACACGCAAAATTTTCAATCTGGAGAACAATAACATCGCAAGCAGCATAAAACCTTCTATAAATTGATGATTTGGATGAAAAAAAAACCTCAGATTGATATTTGGCTGTCCTTTTTTGTCAAATTTTTTGGGGGGGAGAGGGAGGAAGTGCCACAGAGTCTCCTACTTCCTGTTCCTGTCCAGCAGGCTCCTCCCAGTGCTTTGTCCATCTCCTGTTCATTTTTCACTTGGATTTGAGCTGGAAGGATCACTCTTTGTGTCTGCTGCATCATTATCATTGGATTTGAGGATTTTGGGATTTGAGATTTTACAAGTAAGTTGGTGTTGTTTGATTGGGGCATTGCAGTTGCTGCAACTACAATTTTTGTACTTTTCATCATTTTTAAAAATAAATAGTTGTGGGTAGCCAGTAGGCCCAGAGCTAGTCATGGGTGGGTGCATGATGAAACATGATGAGACAACTGTTCCTTTGCTGTGTGATGTATTTATTAATTTCAAACATCATTTAGGGGGCATGGATGGCATTGGATTGAATTGCAAAATGTGTTTTTTTTGGGTGTATTTCAGTTTTTTGGGCTGTGTGTTAAACACATGCCTTAGTTGTGTGTGGTGTGCTGCAGGCCTTGTTTAGCCCTGTGGATTTTCGTTTTTGCATTTTATTGCATTACAGGCAAAGCAGTGTGGTTTACCATGCAGCCTTTGCCTGGCTATTATAGGCCTGTTTTCAGTACATTGTTTTCCAGGCCTCCTTCTTGTTGCTTGTGATTTGTGAGTGTCCATGTGGCTGGTAGCCATTTCTGGTGGGAGTTATAAGTGTGCTGCTTTTGCCATATATACTAAGGCCTGCATGTGTTTCCTTTCTGGCCTAGGCTTCTTGTGGTCCTGGCCATGAGGCTGGCGGCCATTTTGAAGCCAGGCAGTGTGCTTTTTGCCATAGGCCTGCATTGTCTGTCTTCAGTTTCTTGTTGTTGTGGGCCTGGCCATGAGGCTGGTGGCCATTTTGAAGCCAGGCAGTGTGCTTTTTGCCATAGGCCTGCATTGTCTGTCTTCAGTTTCTTGTTGTTGTGGGCCTGGCCATGAAGCTGGTGGCCATTTTGAAGCCAGGCAGTGTGCTTTTTGCCATAGGCCTGCATTGTCTGTCTTCAGTTTCTTGTTGTTGTGGGCCTGGCCATGAGGCTGGCGGCCATTTTGAAGCCAGGCAGTGTGCTTTTTGCCATAGGCCTGCATTGTCTGTCTTCAGTTTCTTGTTGTTGTGGGCCTGGCCATGATGCTGGTGGCCATTTTGAAGCCAGGCAGTGTGCTTTTTGCCATAGGCCTGCATTGTCTGTCTTCAGTTTTTTTGTTGTTGTGGGCCTGGCCATGAGGCTGGCGGCCATTTTGAAGCCAGGCAGTGTGCTTTTTGCCATAGGCCTGCATTGTCTGTCTTCAGTTTCTTGTTGTGGTCCTGGCCATTGTGAAGCCCGGTAGTGTGCTTTTATTCATAGTCCTGCAAGCTTGTGGCCTAGTCTGCCAACAGGCCTTTCATCCAGTAGGCGCAGAGGTAGTCAGGGGTGCATGAAACAACTGTTTCTGTGTGTTCTGTTGAATTTTTAAACATCATTGAGGGCACATGGATGGCATTGGATTGAATTGCAAAATGTGTATTTTTGGGTGTATTTCACTTTTTTGGGCTGTGTGTTAAATACATGCCTTAGTTGTGTGTGGTGGTTGCAGGCCTTGTTTAGCCCTGTGGATTTTCGTTTTTGCATTTTATTGCATTACAGGCAAAGCAGTGTGGTTTAGCATGCAGCCTTTGCCTGGCTATCGTAGGCCTGTTTTCAGTACATTGTTTTCCAGGCCTCATGCTTGTTGCTTGTGATTTGTGACTGTCCATGTGGCTGGTGGTCATTTCTGGTGGGAGTTATAAGTGTGCTGCTTTTGCCATTTAGGCCTGCACGGTTTTCCTCTTGGCTTACTGCTTGCATCCATCCCCTTTGCCAGCTGCAGCTCCCTGAATGATGTGATGAGCAAATAATTTAATGCCAAACAGGGTCCACTTCTATTACATTTGTATTTTTGTTGTTGTTCCTCTTCTTTCCTATCCTTCCTGACAGTGTACACAGTATACCATGAAAGCCCTTGTTGACAGTCTCACAAATGGCTACACTAATTTATATCTTTTATTTGTTTGTTTGTACTACTAGTAATTGAACCACAACAACAAATGCAACATTTCACTGATGTTCTTCTCCTGGCTTCTTTGCTTTTAGGTGCACAAAAAGACAGAGGAGGAGGTGTCATCATCATCATCATCACCCGTTGTACTGCCAGGCAGAAGTCCTGCTGCGCGTCACGTCCACGTGTGACCACAGACATCTCTGCAACTTGTGCACCTGCGTCCTGCTGACATCTGAAGAAGATGGCCCCAAAGAAAGGTACCAAGTCCTCCAGTACCAAGAAAGTTGCCAGTGAGAAGAAGAAGGAACAGAAGAAGGAAGTGGCACTTGCCAAGACTAATGTGCCGGCCGATGTGTTTTTTGGTAAAAAAAACTTACGCCTGCCGCAGCGGTGTCCTGCGGGGACCAAGCTGGGAGCAGCACCTCCGCATCAGCGGGCCCACCCCAGCAACCTAGGCCCAAGCCCATGACTGTGGCAGAGGTAGCCAGTCTACTAACGACCAGTGATGTTGAAATGTCATTATCGCAAAGTAGTACCCAATCCACGCACTCGCAGGCGGAAACTCAGCAGATAAGTGGGCAACCACAGCCGCAACCACAGCCGCAACCCCAACCGCAACCCCAGCCGCAGCCGCAACCCCAGCCGCAGCCTCAACCCCAGCCGCAGCCGCAACCCCAGCCGCAGCCGGAACCACAGCCGCAACCACAGCCGCAGCCGGAACCACAGCCCACAATAGTAGTTGTTCCACCTGAAGTAGGGGCAGTTCAGAAAATCGAGCTTTTTGCAGACGAAGAGGAGCAAGCCACTGTTCCAGAAGATCCATTGTCTTCCAGACCCCCAGCAAGGAAAAGGAGGGTTAGTCCATCAACTTCTTCTTCAAGCCCCGCTTCTGATGATCTAGATGCCACTTGGAAGCCACCAGCTCAGCCTGAGAGTGATGCACGCCACAAGACAAGGCTAGTGAAAAGGAAGGTTCCAGAAAGCCTTAGAGTTATGGAGGTAGATGTAGACAAGGGGGGTGATGATGATGATGATGAAGAGCCAGTCATCATGAACATCACTCCTGGGCCTGCGGAGATGGAGACCAACATTATTAGACTATCCAAAATCGCTGCGAGGGATGTAGCATGGATACCACCAACACAGGTAACGCCAACACGACCTCCAGCTTCCATATTTGCCTTTGCAAAGGCCCGGCAGGGACCTACATCCAGCTCAACCACCACCTAAGTAGGTGGTGGTAATATAAGTGCACAGAGTCAAATTCCAGGCACACCCTCCAGTTCATCTGGTATTGAAAGTGGCACCTCCAGCAGCGCCAGAAAGTTCTCCTCCCCAGTTTGGGACTTCTTTTCGGTTAGCAGTAAGGAGGAGAACATTGCTATATGCTCAATTTGTCGGCAGGCTGTTAGGCGGGGTAAGCTTGGTACAAACTATGGTACCGGAGGACAAACAAGTCATCTCAAAAAACACCACAGTATCAAGTGGGAGGCTCACCTACTTCACTTAGAAAAAAGTAAAACTGGACCCATTGCTGTTGTTGGGGATGAAGAAGTAGGGGAAGATATGATCGCGGTGGAAGGTCAAGAAGAGGGAGACATTTCTAGCCCTACCCCCAGCAGTGTAGTGGTAACGCCCACATCCTCAGCAACATCTGAGTGGCACCGTACTAAGAGTCAGCCTGAGACACCAAGGCAACCGGGCACTGCAATGAGCAAAAGTGCGGCGTCGTTGAGCCTAACTGGGTTCAAGAAGAAGGGTGCACCACAAAGGAAAATATTCCAGCCTACCATTGACAGCATGCTTAGGTCGGAGGGGCAGTACCCACGCAACCACCCAACGGCACGGTTGTACAATGCGAAGCTGGCTAAAATGTTAGCGCTGGACCTTCTCCCTTTTTCATTTGTGGAAGGGGTGGGTGTCCTTGAATTTGTGTCAGCCATCTGCCCTAAATGGAAGGTTCCCAGCCGGTCCTATTTTGCCCGAGTTGCTGTTCCAGCACTACATCAGGATGTGCTGGAATTGGTTGGACAAGCTTTGCAGCAGAGTGCTGTTCACAAAATCCACCTGACAACAGACATGTGGACCAGTTGCCAAGCCACTGATTACATGTGCATCACTGCACACTGGGTCTCTTTTGTGGGGGTTAGAGAAAAGCTATCTGAAGTAGGTGCTGTTGACACAGCTGAGATTTTTAATGCTTCTCGGAAACATGCAACTGTAGCCATGTTCGCCATGGAGCAATCTCATACTGCTGCAAACATTTTGGAAGAGTTTAACAGCAAGGTCTTTGAATGGCTGCGTCCCAGAGGGCTTCACATTGGTTTTGTTCCCACGGATAATGGCAGTAATATACTTAAGGCCATGGCGCTTGGTGCCTATTTCGGGGTCCCGTGTTTGGCGCACTGCATTAACATTATAGTTCAAGACTTTCTGAAAAAGAACCCATAGTCAGCAACTTACTGACCACCTGCCGCAGAATATGCACGCATTTCAGCCATTCTTTTAAAGCCCGGAAGCAGCTGAGGATCATTCAACGTGACTATAGAATGCCAGTCAAAGCACTCATCCAGGAGGTGGCAACACGTTGGAACTCAACGTATTACATGCTTGACCGTCTGTTTGAGCAGTACAGACCAATCAATGAATATGTCATGCGAAGGGCGGATGCTACTGTGAAAGGCATGACCCTTCAGATTGACCAATGGTGCCTAGTTAAATCTCTTACAGAGATGCTTCTTCCTTTCGAGGTCTTCACACGTGAAGTCAGCAAGGAGGTCTGTACTATGGGCCAAGCTATCCCATTGTTGCACATGCTAGAGCAACAGCTGAAGGAGGTGTCTGAAGCATACATAGGTGTGGAGGAAAAAAAAGAAGCATATGAGTTGGTGGACAGCTTATCATGTCGCTTAAGAGAAAATGCAAGGGTGCAAAATAAGATTCTGTCACAAGAACATTACATTTGTGCCACAATTCTGGATCCACGGTACAAATCGGCACTGCACAGTAAGACATTACCCCCTTTTTCAGAAGTGGATGTTGCCCGGTACAAAACTTGGATAGCTGAGGCAGCCAGTACATTGGAAAATGAACGGCTGGTAATTAAAGGACTCAAACCCACGTCAAGTACTGCAGCAGGGCATCCGGCATCAAGTTCAACTTCAGAGCCTGTGGGCAGTGCATTTGGTTCACAGCTGTCACCAACACTATCGACAACAGCAAGAACCGGATCATCAGCCCCAGTACAAACGGCACAGGATTGGTATTTACAGCAAGGACTTGCTAGGTCCAGTGCTGATGCAAAGACAAAAGAGGCCGAACAAAGTGTAGCACCCCTGAACATTGACCGAATGGTCCAGGCCTACCTGGATGACCCAACAGAGGTCTACATTGATCAAAACCCATTGCGGTATTGGTATGGCAAAAGGGGCCAATGGCCAGTGCTCAGCAGGCTGGTGATAAACTATCTGGCTTGCCCTATCGCAAGTGTCTCTTCTGAACGTGTTTTCAGTGCTGTTGGTTCCATTGTAACAGTGAAAAGGACCAGTCTCTCACCCAAAAACGTGGAGAGGTTAACCATGATCAAAATGAATCAGCAATTTATACCACCGAATTACACAATACATGAATCAACGCAGGAAGATGAGGACAGCGGCTCAGGTGACGGAAGTAGCGTGTTGGATGCTGATTACCTACTTCTGGTTGAACCCCCAGAGTTTGAGGACGAGCTATACTTCCCTGACAACTAGGCTTCCACTTCTTACTGTGGTTCTCCCTTATTTACTTCTATTTGTGTGTCTGTCTTTCTGTTTGGAAACTTCAAATCACAACAAATCCATCACCACCGTCTTCGTATTTTATTGCCTTATATGAGTTTCAGCTGTCTGCATTTCAGTCCACTCCTCCGAGTCCTGCTCCTCCATCCTCCTGAATCGACCTAAATCTATTGCCCTCAAGCCAGATGATGATTGGATGTAGTATAATCGAAGAAAAACTAAAATCTTGCCTCGTTGAGTCTCTCCAAAAGAAGTGGAACATGATGATGACTACTATAGCTATCCTCCTTTCCGAGCCGATACAGACTGCTCATTAACTGAAGATGAGAAGGAACAGGAAATGAATGATGACATGCATTGGACGCTCACTGAGTGATTTGTGTTGTTGTTGTTTGTAGTGCATGAAGGTAATTCATTGTGTACTATTATCTAATCTACACACTAAAAGTAACTCAATGCAATGTTTGTTTCCATTCTTGTTTTTTAATAACAATTTTCTACTTCTACTGCAGGCCGATTCATTGCATTTTGAATACGGAAAGGGGACTCAATCTGTACACTACTGCACACTGAGTTGGACAACACACCATGATGATGACCACAGTGACATAATATCTTCGCAGTCACTCAGTACGATCCGAGATGATTGATGGAATAACTCAGGGCGTTTCATGAGTGCATTAAAAGGTAACCAAGTCAACAACAACCACTGCAGACCTACATGTCTGTTTAGTGGTGGAGTCGAGTGTGGTGGTATGACTGACAGCGGGGCATTGATTTAGTCACTTAATTTGTAAAATGCTATGTTGCTGTATATCTGCTTTGTCTGCCTCTGTCAAAAAAGGTACGCTAAATGGAGGATGGGTCACGGGTGCCGTGGGCCTGCTCTGTCCTGTTGTTGTTGGAGGTTAATGCTGGAAACAGACTAGAGTAGACATGATGTATCCAAATCCATGCCGCCTCTGAAAGTGTTCTTGTTGCACTCCACCGTAATTTAGGCATTTTTTTTCTACTTGATTTTTCAATATCCCTTTTGTTTTCCCATCTGCAATTACAGGCCGGCCCTTACCCTGTGCTACACTGGGAAAAACAACTCTCACTTACCTTACCAATGAATCTACATCTGCCAGGCAGGCAGTGGCGTCACCCAAGATTGATGGCCGGAGCGTCCATGGAAGGGAGGACCAAGACGAATGCCGAGATGCAACTCCCCATTTTGACCAGGATAACATACAGTAACAGTATCAACTTTCATCATCTTTTAAATTTGATTCATTTTTTGTCTTCAATCATTACTACTGTGTGTTGTTGTTGTTGTTATGTTTGCTCTCTGCTTATAATTCAATTCATCCCTACAGCTATTTTTGACTTTTCTTTGCTATCTTTAAGCCCGGGCCGGTACAACAGAACAGAAACTGTATGTAATTCGGGTCTCTCTGAGGGCAGACAGGCAAGGCAAATTGCATAATATACTGCTGCCCTGTACTGTCTAATTGTCTAGTAGTAGTAGATAGTAAGTACTATCATTAACCCTCAA
Organism: Calotriton arnoldi; assembly: GCA_963921515.1. NCBI lineage: Eukaryota > Metazoa > Chordata > Amphibia > Caudata > Salamandridae > Calotriton > Calotriton arnoldi. Next base: position 88,098 of record CAWUFW010020811.1, read on the forward strand.
GTTATCATCATCCTGCATGCATTTCCTTTTTCTCCCTTAACAGATTTATGGATATGGTTGTCTGCCAAGATTGTGTTTTGTTGTTGTCCATGCGTACTGTTTTTCTTTGTCAAACCTTTCCCAAAACCCCCTTCCCAACCATTCATCAAACCCTAACCCTCTTCCCCCGGGCTGTGTGACTTATTGAGGTGTGACTAAATTAAATGTACACCAATAATTTATCACACGCTTGCTGGGGCGGATGTGGCTAAAGCAACAAAAATTCATTTTCAAGGCAGGGCGAGGATCTTCTTCTGCTTGCCCACCTATGAGCAGTATATTTGCGAGATAATTATTTTACCAAAGGAACCTAATCCATCAGCATTAATTGCCGGCATAGATTGGATTTGTTGTCATCCTCCGAAACAGCACTAACGGTTATGCTTGTGTCGATTGTACTGTAGGCCTAGTCGAGTGACTCGACACAGCTAGAGTTTGTAACTCTATGTACTAGGCTATCCTAGCCACCATTATGTTTCCTTGTATTTTGGCATATTATTGTTTGGCAGTAAGTTCCGTACTGTACTTTGTTCTACTACTCCTCCCACAGTCTCTCTCAGGCGACTGACTGTCTCATTTTCTTTTTTTGCAAATGCTACTGCCAGGGTCTACTACTACTACCACCACAACCATGGCATGTTGGGAAAGAAAACCATCATCACCATGCAGCCATCGCCGTGCCCAAGTTAAACATCAAGCACAGGTAAGAGAAGAAGTTTGGGGGAGGCATAATTAATAACGGAATTTTTTTCATTAATTCTATTTCACACACCCCTTTGAGTCCAGTTGCAGAATGCATAGATTAGGAGGAGAGACTGACAGTACTAGTAGGACAAGTCCCTCAGTGAGGGGTACCGCATCTGTCTGTTTGTGTCTTAGTAACTCAGCCAATTATTTAAATCAAACACTGGCTGTGGCACTGCACCAGCAAGGAAACAGTGTGACGTAAAACAGTAACCCCACCCACAAAACATTAACAACATCGTATATAAAGTCTAAATATGTAATTTAATACCCTAACAAAAATAAACTATGTAAAAAAATCCCACAACACCTGACCCACCCCTCTCCCTAACCCCAACCAATGTCCATGTCCCGGAACGAAAAAGTCCAACAAATGTCCAATAGTCCAAAACCCAACGCCCGATTCCCACCCACCAAAATAAGCTATAAAAAAGGGGCAATAAATAAACGGGGTCTCAGCGGGCTCGCCTCTCCAGGACACGGATGCGCTCCTCTAGGCGGGCGCACGCGGCGCTTCAGCGCGCGGCAGTTGCATCCACAGGGGGGCAGCAGTGCTTCTGGCAGTGTGGCGGCGGGCGGCTGCCAGGCGGTGGCGCCGTAACACTGGAGTGGGGTGGATGGGGCCCGGGGCATTGGAGGAGGCTGCAGCTGCTGCCGCCTCCTCCTCCTCTAGAACCACCAGCCGCTGGTATTCAGCCTGTATGGCCTCCAGCTTCCGGCGCCGGGCCTTGGCTGCCAACTCCTTCCTGTCGACTTTACCTTTGGAAGGAGTAGCTATATCAAGAAGAAAAAACAAGACTATTGTAAAATATACTCTTAGCAAAGCAGTCAGACAAATTCATTCTACACATAGTGGCACAGTAGCACAAGCAAGCACAGTACGTAACATTTGTGGTATGTATCTATCCTCCCACTACCTCGGCCTCGAACATTTGTGGGAGTTTCAGGCATTCCACCACCCATGCATCTGATTCCTATCAGACACCTATGCATGCATCCCACGTATCCTTCTCTGCCAGTCATAAATATAAAATCTCGCCCGTCGCTTCCTCCTTCCACCCTTCTTTCCCTTTTCGTTCAACCCATCCATCAAGGTCATCTGATCTGACTTTTAGTCTTCTCCATAAAACTTTCACAGCTGAGTTGAAGTCCGATAGAAGAGGCCATTGGTTACTCAGTACACTCCCGTCGCTAATGCTATTGCTAATGCTAAGTAAAGGGTGTCTTCTTCAACCGTTCACAACAACTTCTTACTTAAGTCTCAACAGTACAGTATACATTACACCCTTGCAGCGAGTGTAATGTCAATAAGTAAGGATTAGGAATATAACTTACCACCGCCCGCCACTGCTGCTGGCTCACCCCCTGCAGCTCCTCCTACAACTGCTGCATCGCCTGCACCCTCAGCAGCCGCGTCACCTTCACCGCTGGCCCTGGTGGTCGGTAGTACGCCTAGAAAAAACATTACACATTTTTCAGATGCCATATACACCTCCCCCTATTTTTCACTAGCAAGATTGAAAAAAAAGTTAATACATACATAATACATATACAACATACATCACTAGTACGAATCAGGTAGTAGAGTAGACAATAGTAGTGTTATATGGTCCCTAGGGTAATTCTAGTCTTTGCTAAGTTACCCCGAGCCATGCAACCATTTTAGCTTTGTGTCTTTTATTTTTGCGCAAGTTACCTCGCAGCTTGTTGTGAAAGACGCCTTTGAGCCCACATGACCTCATACTGCTACTGTCTGAGCGCTGCGTACAAAGGTCGAAAAACAAGCCACTTTGTTATTGAGTTCTGGTGTTAGTCCATATTGCTTATCCATAAAAATACTACACTTTTTGGCACGACTGAGAAATGCTTGCACTATACTAACGCGCACCATTTTTCTCATAACAGACGGAAGATTCCCTTATACGAAGAACCAGAGCTTTGCAGAGCTTATGATGTAACCAGTACTAGGTTCTTCTAAGGTGAGGGGTCCCCAGAATTCTCACATCTCCATTTATAATTTTATATAAACTAGATTCCTACCAAGGGGAGGGTGGTTCTTCCACCACTGTTCAGTTATCATGATCTCGCCTTTTGGCTTCTATGGACTTGTAGTTGTAAGTGTAACTAAGTGTAACAATGTTTATTGTTTTAATCTTATGCATTTTGCTGTTGCTGCTGCATTATAGAACAATGTACAGAGCTTGTCAGTTGGAAATAAACCTTTTGAACTTACATAGACTCGGTGGTATTTGGTGTGGACTTACACGAGAGAGTGAGCGAAAGGGTGTGCATTGCTTCCGCGACAGAGGTCGGGAGTGTTATGTTCTGGGTTGTCTACTCATTGGGTATTTTGGGGGGTTTCGGAGACCTAATGAGACACTATAACTAGTCGGTCAGGGGATTGTGGTGGCTTCTGATTGAGGTGTGAGGAAGGTCCAACCTCCCATCACCAACGTCCTATTTTCTTGTGCAAAGTTCTGTATGTGCAGAATCCCTACAACAGTAGTAGTATGTCCTATCCTATCAAAAATTGTAAAATGTGGTTGGGCATTTTCTTGGTGGGAATTGTCGAAAAGCCTCAAGATTAAGAAGACTAGAAGTAGTAGAAGAGGACAACCCAAAGGACTGGACTCAATGGCTAGAGCTATTGGTGAATCTGAGTTTTATTTTAAATATTTTAAATAAAGAGTGGCCAACTGGCCAAGCTTAGCTACAGACAGACTAATAGTAGTAGTACAGAGAGTCATAGCAGACGCAGTTAGAGGCAGGGATAACAAGAATTTAGAAACAGATAGTATAGATCAAAGAAGAATTTGTAAAAATTAGAATTAGGATACCGAAATAATAGTTCGGAAAAAATAAGGTGCAGGAAAAGTTTGGGAAATATAATTATTAATATTAACCACTGGAGGACTTACTGGGGCCAGCAGCAGAGCCCTCGATAGAGGAGCGGTCCTGTTCCTGGGAGGCATCTTGGAGATCTTCTTGGCCCGCCGCCTGTGACCCCGTCTTCTTGCCCCTGGGTGCTGATCATGTAAGATTTCATACAGAAAGAGACAAAAATTAAAGTTTGGTGTGAAATAAATAAAATATTTTCAAATACGCACCAAAAACATTTTTGGTAACAACAATTGCAATATAATTGACCTATCTAATCTGATTGACTGGTAGTATTGCGAGATTCACGGACCGTCTAGCAAGCCTAACTACCACCTGACCTAGTCCACCTATTCCAATCCAGACGGGCCAATTGTTCAGTAAGTCTGCATTTCCATTTATTTTAGTCCTCAAAAATGCATAGATGGAGGACACATGCATACATTTTTGCATACACCAAATTGTTGGCTGGTTGCTGCTGATGTTCTGCTAGTGATGATATAAGCCTATTAACATTAACACTCAGTAAACAAACTACAAAAGGTTCTACTAAGGACTGGGGTAAGCAGCACTCAGCAGCACGTGACGTGACAGAGGATGCGTCACGCACACCACTTAAAAATTACCAACTAATAAGTAACTAAACCTATCAATCCACCACTATCCCTTCTTAGTGGCAGGAGGACAAAGGAAGGACTACTCTCTCTAGCATTACGTCACTTAAGTTCTCTAAAGTAAACTCTTACATAATCATCAGGCCAAGCGAGCGCAAAGTTGCAAACAAGTAAGATTAGTAGCGCCGAGCGCCTGTGTCATAACAATCACAGATTTTTAAACGTAATTTACCTGCAATGTAAGCAGCAGCTTTCTTGCTGGTCGGAAAAAAAAAATATTCGCAATATATAACACAGAGCAGAAGAACACAAAGTAGTAATATTAAATAGCTACTCACCAAGCCCCGGGACCTCCACTCCTAGCAGGTCCAGCAGGTCCTGCTCCTGGTCCAGAATATCGGACCACCGGTGCGTCAGCTGATTATTGGTGCGCCGGACACCAGAGCAGCGAAACACTGCCCGACGCACCTTGCCCCACCGCTGCCGACGCTCCCGGAGCCTGTACCCGGACCCAGGCCTGCCACCTGCTGCCAGGGTTAAGGGGAGGTGGCGCTGAACAAAAAAAACCAGAGCGGCCACCTCCGCCTCACTGAATAAGGCCGTTGCCTGCACCCCTCTTTGGCGCCGCCTTCCGCAAGGAAGGCGGTCGCGGCTCTGGCTACGACTCCGAGCCCTGTGGCTGTGGCCCTTAGCCATGGTTCTGGGTAGGCAGGGGGCGGGAAAAAAAAGGTAGGAATTAAAAAAAGTAAGTAAAAGAAATTAAAAAGCAGGTAATAGAAAAAGTGTGAAAAAGTAGTTAAAAACACACAAAAAGTGGAAAAAAACTCAAAATATAGAATCAGGAAAATAGAGAGATAGATAATAAATAAAAAAGACCAAAAAAAGTTTACAGAAACAAAGGATTGAAAAGATAGAGGGAGGATTCAAAAGCAGGCCCAGAACCATAGCAATAGAGTGAAAAACAACATGGCCGCGCCCATTGCGACCGCATGGGCAAGTTCGCGCGATATTTCCCCCCCGAGCACGCAAAAAGCGTCGCAAACACGTAATGCGCGTTTCCAAACAGGAAATACTTATCGCGAACGGGCGGGAGCATGCAATACGCGACCCGGAACTGGAAATAAGCATCGCGAGAGGGCGGGAGCATGCAATACGCGACCCGGAACAGGAAATAACCATCGCGAGCGGGCGGGACAAGTGAAAAACAAGATGGCCACGCCCATTAGCGACTGCAGGGGCAAGTTAGCGATATATTTCCCCGCGAGCACGCAAAAACACATTGCGAACGGGCGGGACCAGCAATTCCGCGACTTCGCGGAATTTCTACGTGCTCGCGGAGATTTTTAACAATTTCGCGGAGATTTGCGTATCGCGACTACGCAAATTCCGCCCAAAACATAACAATGCAAAAGTCTCTCACATAGGACTCCCAACTCACCAGAGTCAATCAGAGGCTAATCCGGGTATGTACCAACTAACAAGACACTCTAAGCCAGCAGATCTGGCAGAAAAATCCGAAAAAGAAAGAATACCATGCATGAGGCCATTTTTCGTGATGGGATCGATGCAGGAATCAATATTGGAGACAGAACAGATGGTACTGTATATGCTAGAAAGTTAGTCATTGATATCTAAGCAATCAAGAGCCGCAAAGTGGTTGTGAGCAGGTACAATGGAAAATAATGAGGAGGCGATAAGCTGAGAACCATTGTTATGTATAGTCTGAAAATCAGGCACATTAGGTGTAGAGGAGCATTTATATAAAAAAAACTCAATGGAAAACCCTAACTGAATCATTAAGATTTAAAAATATCTCTTACACCTGCAGGATATGTAAACATAACAATAACAGCCACTCAATCCCCTTGACAGCTTTTAGGTGTGAGCCAACCTAAGGACGTTGCCTCATAAGTAAAACCATATCTTGGAAAGCAAAGTTTAAATTGATTATAGTGACAAACCAGTGCTTCGCATTATTTTTAAGTTGAGAACTTGTCTCTAAGGTATTAGGGCAAATATGAGCATGTAGGTTAGAATTATGACATATGGACAAGCTTCTAGAAGGAGATGCAGAGTTGAAGGTGGAGAAATAAATATGTTGGACAACCTGTGATGTGCCTAGTAGAAGTAATAAAGTTGAAGGCAGTCTGTTGGCTGCCATGTCTAGAAGATTCAATGGGCTGGATATCGAGGTAGGTGGTCAGTAACAGGTGCTGAAGCACAGGCAAAGAAGCACCAGTGTTAGACATGTTACAATCGTCTAGAGCACTAATGCATGAGAAGAATTAGGTGCAACAACATTAGTAGGATATGATCAAGAAAGTAAAGTAGTGGTACGGCAGCTAACCAGTGTGTCTAAGGCATATTCAATGCAAGACAGCCTGTCTTCAGCTAACTTAAAACGTCAATCAATCACAGAAGTAATGCTCCTCAAAATGCTGGCAAAGAGACCTTTAACTATTGGAGATGACAGTGACTCAGGTCTAACAAAAAACACACAGGCGCTTTGGAGTGTGAGTTAGACAATTTTTACTTGCGTTTGGCAGCACAGCTGGCAAGATGAGAAGCATTAACCACATTGCATTCAGGAGGTGACACTTAACAGAAACAAGTTCAAAGAAGTAGAAGGCCCTTCAGTTGTAAGTGTTGCAACTGAGGATGTAGAGGGAGAGAGGGAAAAATTTGGAAGTCCCTCCACCACTAAATGCATCTCTGCCAGTTCAATTCCTTGGGCATTTACACCAATGGCACGTTCAAGAAAACAGTCTATCATAGAATGAGAGGGGTTGCTATTAACCGCCATAGAGTAACCTAGAGTCTTACACTGCCCCATTGAAAAGGAGAGTGTCAAGTCAGAAAAGGAAGATAAAAAGAGGGGGTGAACCAACCCAACGACTACCAGGCACAGATTAACCCACTCTTGGCCCAATCTTCACCCTGACACAGCCCAGGCACAGCCCAGGCACATTCCATATTGCAGAAGAGCTAAGTGTACTATGTAGTATCTAGCTCCTCCTCCTCCCCATCTTCAGGGTGCACAGCAGCCGGGTAGCTTAGCAGGTGTTGATCTTGGCCCCCTCCCAGGCAAAAGTCCAGAAAATACCAAAAGCATCTTTTGCTGCGGGAGAGCAGAGCGCACTATGTAGTGCTTAGCTCCTCCTCCTCCCCACCTTTAGGGTCCACAGTAGCAAGGTAGCCTGGGTGGTGTAGTTCTTGGCTCCCTCTCAGGCAAAAGTTTAGCAAACATAAAAAGCATCCCACACTGCAGAAAAGTAGAGCTTACTAAGTAATGCCTAGCTCCTCCTCATCCTCCGTACCATCCGGGTCCACAGCAGCAGGTAAGACTGGGAGGTGTAGTTCTCGGCTCCCTCCCAGGCAAAAGTCCAGTAAACACTTAAAGCGTCCATCACTGCCAGATAGCAGAGCACATTATATAGCACCTTGCTCCTACTACTACTCCTCTCCACCTTCAGGTTTTGCAGCAGCAGGGTCGCCTGGGAGGTGTAGCTCTTGGATCCCTCCAAGGCAGTGTAGCTTGGGAGGTGTCGCTCTTGGTTTCCTCCCAGGGCAGCAAACACCAAAAGTGTCCTTTGCTGCGGGAGAGAGGAGCACACTATGTAATGCCTAGTTCCTCCTCTTCCGCACCTTTAGAGTCCACAACACCAGGTTAGCCTGGGAGGTGTAGCTCTCGGATCTCTTCCAGGCAAATGTCTAGCAAATGCAAAAGCATCTGTCGCTGTGGAAGAGCAGAACACACTGTGTAATACCTAACTCCTCCTCCTCCATCTTTAGGGTCTACAGCAGCAGGGTAGAGTGAGAGGTGTAGTTCCTGGCTACCTCCAAGGCGAAAGTTCAGAAAACAGGGATCAAGCAGGAGAGCAGAGCACACTAAATAGTGCATAGGTCCTTCTCCCCCCCTCCACACCTTCAGGGTCCACAGCATCATGGTAGCCTGGGAGGTGTAGTTCTTGGGTCCCTCTTACGTAAAACTCCAGTAAATATCAAAAGCATTTTACTTCAATTATATTGTCTACTTCTGTGGGAGCTAGTGTGCTCTTTGGGTTAAAATATTTTCATATGCCGATATGACCCAACTCCAGCTTACATTGTACCAGCAATCTTCTGACTCTGTTGGCTGGCTATGGAAGTGCCTGAGTCTAAGCCATATGAGATACAAATTGATATGTAGATAATTAGTAATGACACTTCGTGCATGTTTGATAAGTGCTGGTCAGCCCAAAGTGGTCTTTTACTAACCCCAAGCCACAAGCCAAAGAATAAGGCATTCTGTTTGATCAGGATCTTTACTTCCTTGTATAAGTACAAAAGGTGTGGGTATTGGGATATCTGCACACTTATCCTGTTCATAAAACCTTCCCCCTTTCCTCCATATACAGTGAATGACTCGGTGGAAACCGCTTGTGCCCTTCACACTTGGACTACAGCAACGCTGTGTATCAAGGCCTCCCACCAGCTCTAATAAAGAAACAGCAAAGAATGCAGAATATGGTTCTTAGGTTCGAGTGGCGGACGAGGGCCGCTGTTAAGGACAAAACTGTTCGTACATGATGGCAGAGTACGGGCTAGTTCACAGTGAATTATTTCTTCAATTTGTGCTTTGCAGCATTCACTGGGAATCATCAATTTGTGGCTGCAAAAGCGCTCAAGGGATCAACCAGTGCTTTATTATACACACTGTGATGGCGGACATGTAATTCAACTAGTGAAGAAAAATGTTGTCCGTTTTCAATGGCCATGAATTAGTGTCCAATGGGCAGGTGAATTCTGTTATTTAATGAGATACGAACTCAAACCTGTTTTTTTATTTCCAGAATTGAAAAAGGCGAATGTGCCGAAACGCGTCTTCTGGTCATAATGAAATTATACATATCAAAACGGACAACATTTCTTCTTCACTAGTTGAATTACATGTCCGCCATCACAGTGTGTATAATAAATATATTTATGTATATATACATATTTATATATATATATATATATATATATATATATATATATATATATATATATATATATATATATATATATACACACACACATACACATATATGTGTGTGTGTGTATAATTATAGAGGGTGAGAGAGATAAAGAAAGATATGGAGCTTACAAAAAGAATTAAATAAATAAATAAGTAAAGTTAAGATACCACCTCAACAATATCTAGATACTACCTTTATATCGAGATCCTGCGAGACTTGGAATTTGACTATTTGATAACAGCGAAATAAAGCAAAAGTGGAAATATAACCGGCACACCAGCAGTATTTGTGCTTGTAGGAATCATTGGCCCACACACTTTGCTGCTTTTTAATTGAACGATCAAAATTCCTACTTCCATCTTTCAGAAGATTAAAGATCAGATCCTGCTCATTTGCATTAAAGGAATGCTTTAATCCGACGGACATGCAATTGGCCATGGGCTTCTTAAATATGTTTAACGTAGTTCTATTAAAGTTAGCACAAGTAGACTCCATAAAGTAAGCATTTTGTTTGCAAAAAATGGTAAGAACTAGCATTTTCAAACTACTATGATATAAAAGCCTATGATTTATATTTTTTGCAAGGCTAGAACAATTTTTTTCTTTTCCTTATTATGCAATATTGCAAACAATTCTGTTTTAAACACGGTTAACAAATTGATGATCTATCATTAATTTATTTTTTGTAAAAGTTTATTTAACCACACAATATTAATTTACTTACTTTTAAATCCTATTAAATTCAAAACAAACAGCACATCAACCAGACTTAATCCAGATAGAGAGCCTACCAGATTCCATATGGACTTACAAGTTAGCAGAGGAAAAGACTGCCAAATGGCACCAGTACTACAAAATAGGCAATGCAGCATTAAATCCCACCTGACTTGTAAGGGGACAGTTCAAAGACATAACCTCTTATAGACATGGACAATCCAGGTGTATGGATGAAAGTCTCACACAAGCTGTGCAGGTGTGCTGTTCCTGTTATTTTCTTTTGTCCCTAAAAATTCTCCTGTTTTTGCTTTATGGCAAATGTTTGTGGGGCCCCTGTTCATGAGTGACCACTCAAACTGAAAACTGGTGTTCTCTGGGATACTTTTTCTGTGTGCCCTAAAGGGGTGACCCTTAATTGGTCTCCACACCACGTAGCCTCAGAAGGGTAGCCGCTGATGGTCCCCACTGTAGAACCCCTGACCTCTCCTTCCAGGTTTTGGAACACCCTTTGGACCTGGCCCGGCATGGGTTCTACTGCTGTTGGTCCTTCCAGAGCATTAGCTGCGTGCTGTCCATTTTCTCCTGATTAGGAACAAGCTTGAAGGGCTCTACTCTGCTCCTGTAGCTGGAAGCCCTTAGAGAGCCTAAACAATTCAGAGACCCAGACACAGTGGTAAAAAATTAAGTGCCAGGACCAAACGTATTGGTCAGGAGGTCGCCGGGGCTCACACTTCCCACTGTCACTGTTAGATTTGCCAAATACCAGTTCCTTAAATTTCTACTAACCGTGACACTGATACAAGTGTGACATTTTGTACTATTCAAAGCCACCTCGAGCTGTAAGGATACACTAGACATGCTGGTTCACCATGTTTTTAAGTATATGGAACTGTAAAACACTTTGCTGGTTTAAAAGTTTAAAAATCAGACAGCGCCACCATGTGGTGGAGTTTCATAATTAGGTGCCAATGTTTATAAAAAAGTACCAGTGCTGAGTGTCAGCAAATAATAGAACAAATTAAGCACTGTAAGACACAGTGCTTTGATGTCCCCTCTTCCCACTAGAGAAGGTTGCCCAAGAAAATGACTAATAGCAATGCAGGTATACTGAGTGGTGACTCTGCCTAGCGAGCACACTTCCACTTTGCACAGAAATATATTATTTTCAGTTCTTTATAGACCGTGCTCCCACTGCAGTGCTCCAGCAACCATTTGGCTTGCCAACTAGACAGCTGGCAATAAAATGTTGAGTAAATTTCCCAAAGCATTTCCAGAACACATATGTAAGCTGGAATAATCTTGAAAGAAGACACTACACCTTATGTTCACAAAAGTATAATTATTCTCATTATTTTAAAAAAAGTCAGACTAGAATTTAAAAAGTTGCAAGATGCAGAGATCATAGAAAATGTTTAATTGCTATAGTAGTTGGCCCCACTCGTAGTGGCAAGGTGTACCAATGGTAAGATCAAGCTCTGTCTGGATCTCAGAAACTTAAATAATAATATATTAATAAATAGATTTCCATGATTTCAACTAAACAAAATGTATGCGTTGTAGTGACAATGGAACTTAAGAGGTACTCCACCTTTGATCTTTGGGCTGCATACCATCATGGTTTCTTACACAAAAACAGCAAAATGGTGACTGCCTGTCTTACGCCTAATGATTGTTATTATTTTAAGCATATGACTTTAAAGTTAGCCTTAGCAGTCTTCCAAAGATACGTGCACAAAAAATTTAAAGATACCCAAACTGTTGTATTTTTCCAGGAGGGCGTCTTAATTATGAGAAGCAATAAAAAAGAAGATACAGCCACCTAGAAAAAGTATTTGAGAGTCCACAAAAAAGAACTAACTGCAGAGCATTTAAGTTTTGGGTATGAAGTTAGTGGTGAAGGAATTAAACCTAAGTGAAGTATATTGTAAATGATGAAAGACAAACCCCCTACTAAAAATAAAGACGATTCTAGATCATTTCTTGGGTTGCCCAAAATATCTTAACAAACTTGCAGGGAAAAAACTTACTCAATAAGACGATTGTTGAAAAAAATAAAAAACACATTTGTTTAATTACATGAGCGTCAACTAGCTTTGAAGAATATTAAATAAAGTACTTGTCCTTCTCCACCCTTCAATGACTTTGATCCACAAGCTAAGACATTAGTGTGACAAGTATCCACATTAATTATTCCAGGACCAGGAGGTTGAAAGAGAAATAAGTTTATTGGTTACAGAAGGTCCCATCCACCCTCATCAACAACTGCTTAGAAACTCACAGGCAAGCTCACGTTCACCACATTCCAAATAACTTCATGACATTCCACAAACAGTGTAATGCCGACTCATACATAGATGGGACAGTCTTTAACAGACTAGTGAAGGATATTACACATCTTGCTCTTGCCAAAAGTCAATAATAAGTGCAAACTCACAGGGCATAAGAAAATGATGCACCAAGGAAAAATATGTTCATACAAAATTAAAATTATGCACATCACATTGGTGAACATACACAGATTTACAGAATACCAGGGCCTACTTAACTCAAACTTTTAAATGAGTTGGGGAACAACGTTCCTGTTGGATTTCCTGACAAGTGTGGGTGTCTTATGCTTGTCAGTCAGATCACAATTCCCAGGTTCACATTGAACCAGATTATCTTTGAACACAACTACTCGGTTAAGATTCCAAATTCGAGAGTCCTCTGTCTTAACTGCATTGGTAAAAAGCTTGACAACCCTCAAAGGTTTTGACATTCCTGCACACCCCCTTTCTTCACCGTTTTTTTGATCAGCACCCAATCACCCACTTTAACCTCTGTTTCCTTGACAGACTTCCTTTAACAAAATTTTGTTTGAGAGCTTCTTTTTTCTTTGCTTCTCTCAGTTTTCAGTCTCCGTTTGGCTTTATCTTCCATGACCTTAATTTCATATCATTTACCCATGTGGGCACCACCAAGGTGTTGGATTGTATGCCCATAAATAATTCAAAAGGAGTTTTACCAGTGATCGACTGGGAAGAAAACCAATATGCTTCTACCCTTCTGATCACTTCCCTCCTCCAATCCAACCTGTTGTCCTTGGCCATGGCTACGGTTTCCTTCAAAACCCTGTTAAAGTGCTCCACCATGTCACTGGTTTCAGGGTGATGCAGAGCAAATTATTTGTGTCGTATTGCACAGTCTTTCAAAAACATCTTCATTTCTTTGGAGACCAGTTGTGTTCCATTGTCACTTACCATTACACTGGGTATGCCCTCTCTTCCAAACAAATCTTTTAGAAAACTTATGACATGTTTCATTTCAATCCCTTGAGAGAACAGGACCTCTTGCCACCTAGCGTACATGTCAACGAGAACTATGTGGTATGTTTTACATCCCACCCCATGAATAGGGCCAAAAATGTTTAGAGCAACCTCTTTCCAAGGCTGCATGGGACGATATCTTATTTTCATAGGTTGCACTTTGGGCTTGACAGATTTCTCACTCATGGCACGCTGCACACAATCCTTTATCACCCTCTCCCCTTGCCTGTCCATACCTGGCCACCAGTATGTCAACCTAAGCCTTTCTGTGGTTTTCGACATGCCTTGATGGGCACAATGTGCAAGGGAAATCAATTACTGTCTCAAAGCAGCTGGTGGAACCAACCTTGTTCCTTCCGAACGGCAAAACATCTTTTTCAGACAATTCATCTGTGAATTGCCAGAACTTTTCAGTTTCAGTACTAGCTTTCCTTCTGACAATTCATCCTTCCTTCATCAAAGACAATAATTCTAACATGACTTTATCAGAGTTAAACTCAGTTTGCCACTTAGTTTCCGTGATGGCATTGGTTCAATCCCACAAATGAATTCATCATCCTGATCACCATTCATTACCATTTGTTCACCCTCATCCACCTGCACTAACCTTGACAAAGTGTCAGCTACTCTGTTCTGCACCCCAGGTATGTATTGCACTTCAAAGTTGAATTCTTGTAGAGCAACCACCCACTTTGCTATTCCTGCTTGATACTGGTCAATCCCTTTTTAAAATAGTGGTCAGTGCGCACTTCAAAATTACTTCCCCACAAAAGATTATTTAGTTTATTACTAGCCCAATTAACCTCAAGTGCCTCCCTCTCTATGAGAGAGTAACACAATTCAGCACCTTTAAGAGCTTGTGACAAGAATAAAACAACCTTTTCAGAATTATCCCCACCTTGTTTTAGAACTGCACCTAAGTCCTTCATTCTGGCATCAGTGGGTAATATGGTCTTGCAGCTGGGGTCAAAATTTTTCAACCCAAGAGCCTTGTTCAATCTTTCTTTTATTTCTGTAAACCCCTCTTCACACGCATCACTCCAAACAAATTCCACCTCTTTACGAAGCAAATTCTTCATATTGGCACCGATATCCGTGAATCCCTTCATAAACTTGTTGGACGGCGACATCAAGTTCAATATATAGTTAACAAGATCCTCTTTGGGCATGATACTTTCCCCCATAATGGTGTGACCTATGTAGTCTATAGAACTTCTATGAAATGTTGTCTTTCTCCACCTTGATAGTTAGGTTAAACTCACCAAACCGTCGTAAAACTTGTTTAACCCTCCTATCATGCTAAAGAATGTCTTTTCCGAAAACCAGAACATCGTCTTGATGAATCCTTATACCTCTGAGACCTTTCAACACCCTTTCCTGACCCTTTGAAACACTGAGGCTGCCGATATTAAACCAAAATGTAGTCCAACGTATCTAAATATTTCAAAGGGCGTAATGAAAGCTGTGATGTGTCTAGACGTTTCGTCAAGTCTGATCTGATGATAAACTGATGTAAAATCAATGGTGGAGAAGATTTTAGCTCCCTGAAGCAACACCAGCATATCGGAGATAACAGGCAATGAGTACCTGTATACCACCACATTCTTATTCAATTCTCTCAAGTCAATGCATAACCGCAAACTCCCATTGGCCCTCCAGTCTGTGAAGCTAGCCATTCCGTACCTTCCACCTCCTGAATCACACCCTCCTGCTTATGCTTTTCCAGCTCCTACCTCATTTCATCTCATACTAACACCAGTACATTTCGAACCTTCACATACACTGACTTGGCTCCATCCACCAAATCGTATTCCAAAAATGTAGTGGCAAAGACAACCAAGTTTATCCTGAAAAACTAGGGGAAAACTTGCTTTCAAATCTTGCACAAAAGCATCGTTTGTCATACCATGCATACCCACTTCATTCACATTGAAAGTTTCTTACATTCTTATGGGCGGGCAACTGTTGGGATCAAGTATTACCTCTCTGATGGAACCAACTTAATATGCTGTCCCCTTTCTGTGATGCATACATTTTTGCATTTGTGTACCTTTGCTTGTATTTAATCAAACCCCAACTTAATGGATTCACCACCATAGGTGCAAAGCCTGATGCCCATTTTTTAAAAAATTTTACCCCTAAGTATTTAGGATATAATTCTTCAGAGACAATCGTGATTTTGGCTCCAGAATCAAATAGAGCCTTCGTTCCTTCACTGTCTACCATTATCTCATCCACCGGATTGTTTTTTTTCACCACCACTAACTTGAAGAACAATTTGTCCACATTCAAAATCTGTATCACTATCACTTTGTGAATTAGGCTCACCTCTGATCCCAAACAACTTTCCTTTGAAACCCTTCATTCTTCACACATAGGCAAAACAACCTTTTTTTTTTACAGTAGCTGCACCTTTGCCATATGACCAGGTGTTCCACAGCGAAAACATTTCCCTTGGAAGGTGTTTTTCTTTTCTCCTTTGTTACAATCACCTTTCTCTTTCAGTTGTTTCTTTAAGCTGCTCTTAATCCCATGTACTCTGTCTGCTTTGCCCTCCTCTTTCTTAATAACCTACACACATTTGAGTGTTTAATGTTTTTATCTATTATCAATACCTCATCTAAAGATGGCTTGTCTTTTTGCCACAGTTCCTCCCTCACTTTCTCAATGTTGCAGCCCAACATAATTTGATCTCTTATTCTTTCCTTTATTAAGGGACCAAATTTACAGGAGGCGGCAAACTTTCTTAAAACAGGGACATCAATCTCCACACTTTCACCCCCTTCTGTTTTCTCCTCCCAAAATGACATCGTTCTAGAATAGTGCTACGTTTTGGCAGATAATGTCTATCTAACTTAACTATGCAGACTTCATACTCATTTAAATCTTCATCAATAACATCTGGAAAATGATCGAACACTTCCTGCCCTTCAGGACCTAAATGATGTAAAAGCAGGACAGTCTTTCTTTCTGAGCTTAATGATGCCCCGCAAACCTTGGCATAACGCTAAACCGAATGCTCAATCTCAATAAATATGACCTTAAATAAATGTATCCCCAATTAATGCACAAATGAAAGAAATTTCTCACAACAAACCACTCAAACATCATAAACAGTACTGCTTAGTCAGTTGTTTTTCCTTTCTTCCACAGTTTGTGTATCTCAATTTTCTGCAGCTTTGGAATTTCCTTGAGACGCTGTCACCAACCAAACTCCTGCTGATACCATCCAAGATCCTCACAGAAAATGCCCAGGAACCAATGAATCACATGATGCCGTCTCTTCCAGGCGCACTCCGTTACCCGTGCAAAAGCGCTGGCAGACGATCAGTGGGCTGCAACTCCCAAATATAAACCAGGGTGCTACACACAGCGCTCACCTGCTAGCAAATGTTGTTTGAAAGAATGCCACGCTCACCTGCTGTTACGCAGTTTCTAAGGGAATCGCGGCTGCGGAGCTCAGGGCAAGTTTCTCAGTGATCAAATGAAGGTCATCAATAGACAGGGAGACATGAGCATGTGTGTGGGCGTTGCAGCATTTCTGGCAATTTGGGACACCAAACTGGTGTTTAGAAGAAAATATATACCCTTGACTACAACTTTAACCAACAGTGGAATGGTGAATGCTTCTCCATGTATTGCAAGTCTTTTTATTCACCTATAAGAGTACAATCACACAATTGAGTGTATGCCAAGTGCTAACAATGTCATTGCAGATTTTGTAAGTAGAATGCCATTATCAATTAGAAAGTGCAACTTGGGTGGTTGGGATGAATTTAAAATTGCTTGGTTTATTAATAGAGAACTTACAAATAGTGAGAAGGAGTGGAAGGGGAGCTATGAGAAAGATTTAACCCTGAGTGAAAAGAAAACAAATCTAGAAAGGCTTTGGGGTCACAACAAGGGCTTAATTGGAAAGACAGATTGATAGTGGATAATGGGTTTTTATTTAGAAAGGGTAGAATTGTAGATCCCATTGAAGTCCAGTCCTTACTGTTTTGCCAGGAACTGCACCTTGGAATTATAAAAACAAACAGAAGAATCAAGGAATTTCATAGGTGGTCATGAATAGGCATTGATATATAGCATTGTGTCCGTAATTGTCTTCAATGTGAAAGTCTGACAAATTTCAAACTATTTTTAAACCACCTTTATGTCCCATTAGAAGTTACAAAACGCCTTGGGATAGTTTGGCCATTGATTTTTTGAGTCTCATAAATGAAAAGGGCGTGGGGAAAGATATAATAGAACCAGAGGCATAGCTCCGGAGGTGGGGGTTTGGAGTGTTACACTTACCTAAAACATGTATTCTGTACTAAATAGTTGGGTTCACGTGCTTTAAGTCCGGTAACACGAAGTGTCTGTTGGATTTCACCTGGGATTTATACATACCCACCCTGACAAAAATACATACTCTCTCTCGTCTTATGTTTTGAAGGCCTTAATATATGTTGATTTGTTTGAAACTCATAGCAATCTGGCCCTTAAGCCCCCTTCATGTCCTGTTTCTCATATAATGTGTTTTATCAAGATGTCCCAGCTTGATTGTTGGGAAATCTGAAGCTCACACCCCCACCCCCCCCAAACATACTGAGCAAGCTACGCCCCTGAATAGAACTACTGGACAGAATTCGAAATTGTCAAGCAAGGCGTAACTGGATAAAACATAATACCACCTCTCAGTATCACCTTAAAGGTAACTGGGCAGTGGAGAGGTTTAATAGGGTAATAAACAGCATGATACAGTTGGTCTGAAGAAACAGAGCAAAACGAGGGGAACATGTCTAAAGAGTGTAAGGGGCCCACTCACTCAATAAAACTAAAGGATATAATTGATTTGGTATTATTAGAAGGAGTTTATCATAACCACCTCATAACATAGGATGGATGACGAAATCTAGAAGTGTGGAATGGGCCCCCGAGGCTGTCAAACAAAGGACTGAGAAGGCATAGTTTCTTTACAAAATGTAGACAGAGTAAAAGACTTCAATATCCATATAGGGAAATGGGTAAGCGTAAAATGGAGTCCCAAAGTGGGAACGGGAAAAAAAAAATCTTAAACCCATTGAGGATTGATGACATTTTGAAGAATCCAGCATAATTGAGTAACGTCAAGGTTTGGCATGTTAGTAGTCTTGTGGCCCCATGCAAGGGAACCTTTGATACCAGGGATATTCTGAGGGAAGTTGGTGGCAATGAGTGGTGGTTAAATAAATCGAATAATAATCAACAGAGAATCGGAGGACAATCTACTCTGCAATAGAGAAAATGATAGTGTAGTTGAACCTGCCTCATTGAGGCCTTTTGCAATAACGAACATTACAAGATTGAATTACTATCATCCCATGACAGCAGGAAGATGAATAAGAAAAGGGCTAGATGTGGAAGAGTCATTGCTGCCCACAAAAATACAATAGATATGTGTGTGATTGACTCCATACTTAAGTATCCTGTGATGTATATTTTTATTCCAGAGTGGTCTTTATTCTGAAACACTCACAGTGTAACACCTGTAAATAGTTTAATAGTTTTAAGGCCTGATTTAGAGTTTGACAGACAGGTTGTCTGTCACAAATGTGACGGAATACCCTGTCAGCGAAACCCTCAGTCTGCCTACTCAATTATGAGTCAGGTGGGCCATTAGTTTTCCAACAGTGGCTATCCCACTGGCTCTGACACGATAAAACGTATTTCGATGGCCCAAAGAAGTAACGGCATTAGACCATCTGTCCTATTTAGAGCAGACGGTCTGATGTCCATTTTTATCTGTTCATCACCGAACAGAAAGAAAATTATGACCCCCATACCTTGGGAGAAAATGTCCAGGTAGTGGGTGCCATTAGTGTTTTGTTTTTCAGAAACCTTCCAGAAAACCTTAAGAGGCACTTAGATTGGACTTTACAAAGAGTTGTTGTATCTTCCATGCTATTGTTGCTTTCCATTCTTTAAGAGGGAGGATGAGTAGTGTTCATGTGCATTTCATTCCACTGATCACAGGATTCCTTGTTTAGTGTTAAGAATGTTAATTTATTAACTGTAGACAGACCTCGGTGTGTGCTGGTTATAGTGGTGCATCCAGGACTACCAATAAAAAGCTTACTTTATCTGAACGTCTGGTAGAGGTCTTTACAAAATCTCAAAGGGGCATCTAAGGAACTGAAACAATTCCTACCCAGAGCCACTGTATACTTTCTGCCTGTGCTTACAGGAGGAGGAAAAGCCTATTCTAGCACTGGCAGAATGAGTATACCTCATCTCCATAGAGAAGTAGCTAGTAAGAGGAACACAGCTACCTCAACTAGAGGAAGTCTAGGGTCATCTTGGATAAGGAACCAGAGGAAGGTTTACAGGAAACTCAGAATAGATGTGCTAAAAAGAAGGATGGGTTTTGGCGGAGATGTTGCTAAGGTTGGGCTTAGGGAATTCTGCAACCAATAGTTAGTCACAGGATAAGTGACACCTCACCACCACCTCCACAGAACATTCATGGACCTAGGAGGAAACATCTGGCAGGAAGAAGATACTGCCTAGCTACTGGGTAAGAAGATTGAAGGGCTCCTGCCTCCTGCTGGCACCCAGGGGCTGCAACTGCTTTCCAAGTGTCAAGTGGTTTGCCTCCTGTTGCTGCCAGAGGTATACTCAACATGCAGAAGGATACTCTGTTCTGAAGAAGGCTGATTTTACCACTTGGGACTGGTCCTTGAGAGGCCCCCTAGTTAGAGAGAGATCTGGTGCCTAGATGTGTGAAGGCTGCCAGATGAACCAGGAGTGAACTTCCCAACATTAAGAAACTTTTGAAACTCTTGGTTGTAAAAGGAAGTAGGGGCAGAGGCTTGTCTTCCCTTGGAGCTGTGACGACAGTCCTACAGAAAACCACCAGGAAGCTTGAGATCATTGGAGTGTACAAGGATGGACAATTACAGATTATCCCCGACTGCCCAGCCTTTGTGATCCAGAACAGTTTGTAAATAAGTCTTCCTTGTGTTTTTTTTTTTGGTAAAAGAACGATCTCTGTTTGATAGCTTAGGGTACTGCACACGGACTGAAAATGACTTTCATATATTAATTGTTCCTGTTATACTTTTTTCATTATTTTGCCCTAGTACTTTAAACATCAACATTTTTGTATCTTTTTGTTCATTATTTGTTTCTAAAGAATTCTGGTAAGTTTATTGTGTTGTGCTCTAAACATTAATGTTGCTTGTTATTGCTTGAACTTTATATACATTTTTTCTGGATAACTGCCTACTGCATGTGGCTGGACTACCAGAGGTTAAACAGGATTCTCTTAGAACTGTGTTGTGATCTAGCCATTTCTCGAATTAATAACCCAATTTCTGATACAAAGCAAGTGAAAGTGTGTGAGTTTCAAGGTACATAAAAGTGAAAAATGGAACAGGGCAGAATGAAAGGGTGTGAAAGACCCCAGATATTTCTGAGATGCAAAAAGTAGGTGTCATATTAGAATGTCAAAAGCACTGTGATGTAAGTGATGGGTTGGATGGCAAGACATAAAAGGATGTTTATGGACTATCACCCTATGTAAACGAGAGGCCACAACAAATCACTTATAATTTAACAGCTTAGAGCACAGGATCGAGTAGGTGGTGTTCAGAGAAGGTTGGAGGAGGTACAAGATATGCTTCCACGTGTATGGAAGGTAGAGGTGAGAGTAAGGATAGAGAAGGGTAGTCAAATATATTTTAATTATAACTTGAATTCCAAAAGTAAGATGAAATGTATAAGACAAGGAAGGGGCACCAAAAGTAAAGTCTGTGTTCAGTGCAGAAAGTAAAGAAGGGCATGGGTGCAGTAGACAGCAGAACAAGAGGATAATAATGATGTAACAATAATAGAAGGGTTCGTCAAAGAAAAAAGCAGGATGGATGCTGGTAGGCATTGCTGATAGGTGATTAGTTATGCCAGGCCTAGCACCATCACCAGTGCCCAGTGTGTAAGGAAGATGATGGAAAAAGCAGTTGTTGGCCAGGACGTCGTTCAAAGGAATGTGTCTATGGCAGTGCTATAAAGGATCTGATGGTTGGGATGAAAGGAGAGCTCAATGATGGAGGTAAGTTTGTTGCAGAAGCGTTTGTGTTGTAGTGTGCCATATGGAATAGCATAATAAAATAAATGTACGTGTCACTAAAGGAATGGACACGTTTCAGCTTTTTAACAATATCCAAATATGGCATACTGCCCCCTCCTCACAAAGCACCCTGTTGCCCTTCTGGGATTTTAGTGATGTGTAAATGCACCTGACACAACCAAGAGACATAACTGTAGCTCACAATATACATTTACAAAGACATAAACTGCATCATGTGATTCATTCTTTCTCTGCAATGATTCAATTTTCACTCCTGCAGGGGGCCGGTCAGACCTCATGCACCATTCTCCCACTGGTTGTCCTCCATATGATACAAGCTACATCTAATGTGTGCATCTTTGAGTCAGGGGAGTAAGCGGGCTGCTAGGCTGGGTGTAGGCATTGGCAGGGGGCAGTAACTAGAATGAGGTACTTGGAGGATTTAAGGGCATGATCATGGCAGCCCATCTGGCCCAGACAGCCGCCTCTTAGCTTGCAGCTCAGTAGAACATGCCAAAAAGCCTGAATATCCATCCCTGTGAGAAACACAATTTATCAACAGACAGCTTCAATTGAAAAGTAAAATGGTCTGAAATCAATTGCAGCTACTCCGCGCCATGTTCCAATATAACTGCTGCTGCCAATGTAATACTGTCTGCTTGTGCTTATCTTCTTCTCAGTGTGATAGAGGAGTCGGTGTAATGAACATTGTTAAGAGGAGACTTCAAGCAGAGCCTCTGATGTGCTGGCAATCACTGCACATTCACCTCTTGCTGGACTGTGTGACCCTCATCATGCCACTCATCTTTGGGATGAGCTCAGACATAGAGTGCAACAGAGGTGGGAGCATTTCAGGGAACAAGTAGCTGATACAGAAAGGGATGTAGGTTCCAATAATGGGTAGAATGGGTGAGCCTATAGAGGCTAAAGATTTTACTGGGAAAATTAAAATTATTATTTCTATCTAGTACATAAGAGCCACACCGCAATGCTGCACTCATCATAGTTAGCATGGCCACAAGAACTAATAGGTAAAGAAACAATTAAAACCCTCTAACATAGGCTTTCAGCATTATTGCTTCCACCTGCAGGCAATAACCATTAATAATTACCCAAGGCGAGGAACCATAAAAAGGAGATTAGTTAACAGCTATTATTGCCCTACAGGTAAGGAATAAGGCTATTAGCACTCCCAACCTATAATAAAGAGAGCAACAACAACATGAGCAGAGGCAAAAAATTGATCCATTCTCCTACAAAGCTCCTTCTCCCTCCTCCACAAAAGCAGCAACTTGAGGCACGCCCGTACGGGTTCTTCCCCTTGCTTTTCTGAAGGGGAGTGTAACGCCAATCAACTACAGACATTTTTATTTTTCTACTTCTCTGCAGCTTGCTTATATTACCCCTCAACAAAGCAAGGGGTGGAGCCTGGCCAGCTTTGTCTCAAACAACAACTTCTGTGGAGGAGGCAGAAGTAGTGCACTTGAGGGCAAACTTGAGGGCCAGGGTGCTAGCAGCCTTAGAATGCTCCCTCAACAAGCAGCAACATTAGTTATACCCACAAAGGGAGCATTCGAATTGGCTGTTTAACTCCCAACTTTCTACCCAAGTTGCTAATGACCCCTAAAGGTCCTCTCTCCGAGTTATAGACAGAAGAACCAAGTAAGGCCTATAGCGAAGACGCGGACCGATAGCAACCTGTATAGCCAAAAGAAGCAGGGCTAAAATGGTATTAGAACAATCTGCTCACTGTTGGTGTAATGTTCTAAATTAAACTGAGAAAAACCGAAAGGGAATTATTGAAATGTTGGTGCAGAAGAACTTTAAGTGCCATTATTGGCCTTCTACAACTCCATTTTCTTCAAGGGGCTCCCAGCAGTCCGATATTCTAATTAAGCAACATTGTCCAAAGGACAGGGTTTGCCCTGGATGGCACTGATCAGGGCGGAGTCAGAAGCCAATGGTTGAAGCTGAGGATCCTACCCTACACCCATCACTAACTCCCTGGGTACACCCTTCCCTTTGAATAATATTGCTACTATAAATCAAACCCTGTAAATCTGATAATCCACAAAATTATTGGTTGCGTTTTTTCATAGTGCTATGTAGGTGGACAGGTACATAAACCATAACTGTTGCATAATTTTTGGTAATTAAGCTCTGCCATATTTTTCTCAATCAGAAACATTATATTTCTATTGAAATGCATTGTAGTAAATGTATATTTTTGAAAAAGAAGGTACCAGATATTAGTTTTAATGTAAAGGAATGTCTTGTTGTACTGATTTTATTGTAATTTTATAATGATTTGTCTGTTCCGTCTTAATTGAATGGAATGTATTGTATTTATGGACCTATTAGTCTAATAAACATTTCTTGACTAGTTACCGTGAAAATAATGTATGGGCATTGTCACACTAATTTTAGACATTGTGGTGAATTTTAGGGTAATGTCACCTACTTCTGGTATTTGACAAAAGACATGTTTTCTTAGAAATTACTGGTAGTGGTTGAGAAAGTTGAAATGAGGATACATTTTCTGTAAATCCACATTCTTCCTGTTGAATGCCAGTAATGAGTCGATGTAGGTTTCAAAAGGCTTTATTCTCGATAAGTGAAACACCCACGTTTGGAACAGGTCTGGCAGTAAACTGAATCCAACAGCAACTGAATGGCAGCTGCTGGAAGCTTCTAAAGCTCCCATTCCATTCCAGAACGTGGAATAGATAACAACATTTAAAACATAACATGCCCACACAACTTTGCCTATCATTACCTACCATTACATACTGTAACACCTTCCCCCTTTTAAAAAAAAAAATCCAAAACCAATAATACAAACATAATTAAAACAATACTATAACACATTGTTAGCAAGCATACTAAAACACCACATAGGGCGTAATTACGAGTTTGGTGGTCCTTAGGACCGCCAAACCTGCGGTGGAGGTGCGGTGGCAGTCGGGGACCGCCGCACTAGTGGTCCGACAGCTGTATTACAACTATGGCGGTTGGACCGCCATAGGATCACTGCAACCGCCAGGGATCCGCGATCACTGGCAATGGCGCAGTGGTCTGAGCCCGCAATATGTTGGCGGTGCCGCTGTGGCACCGCCCAGCATATTATGAGTTTCCTCACCACCACAGATTTCATGGCAGTGAGCCCGCCATGAAACCTGTGGCGGTGAAGAAACTATGGGGGCCCAACAGGGCCGCCTGTTCCCTTATAGCCTGAGGATACATGCAGGGGGAACATGGTGTGCCCCTCTGTCTGCATGCACCCCCTTTCCTGCACGGCATGGGCTGCACAGTCCATGACGTGCAGGAACAGGCTTTGGCGTTCCCATTGCAGTGTGCTGCGGGAACACCAAAGAACTATCCACCAGACCACGAGAAAACTTGTAATCTGGCGGACAGGCGGCAGTTAGGTTTGGCAGTATGAGAGCGGGGCGGTGGCCTGCCGCCCTGCCGCCCTGCTCCCACACCGCCAAACCCATAATCAGGCTCATAATCTTGAATTTGCCTGGTGCTTTCCTTTGCCTACCAATGAGTTTGCCTTCCTCCGGTTCCTTTGCTGTGCTGGCTTGTGTGACCTGAAATGTATCAAACTTACTTTTCTCTGGCTCCTTTGAAATACTGGCTTGTGCAACTAGAGCTGTTTGCAATGATACAGGCTCTTTACTTAAAACATCCGGTTGCCCAACCTCTGAATTCAATGTTGTTCCCAAAGACTGAAGCTGCAACAAACCAGCCCAGTCACAGTTTTCTACATTGTCATCACCAAGACATTTAATCAAGTCTGCTTTTGCTTGGACACTCGAACAAGGTTCCTTCTGTTTCACCAACCTTTACCATCAAGAAGAACATAGCCCTTTTTCACTCTTGTCGCTTGAACTGGTGATGAAAATTTCGATGTCCCTTTTTGTACTCTCCTTTGGTTTTTTATCAAGATCTAATCACCAATGTGTAAATCCGTACTCTGAAAGTTTTTCCTACCATCAACATTTTTCCTCATTGCATCCTGTTTCTGTGACACATGAGATCTCGGTTCATCATCTGACACACCTTTTCTATGGCTACCTCTCCCACACAACCAGTTGCAGTGTCGTCACAAAGTTCTGAACATTCAACCCTGAAGACAATGCAGTCTGAATGGCTTCTTTGACCAATCTGTCAGCCCTTTCTACTAATCCCTTGGATGAAGGAGAATAGAGAGCTACCTTGAAATGTTGAACATCATGGAACTTTTAGAATGTGCAGAATCTGTTCAATGTAAAATGTGTGTAATTGTCTGTAACTATTGTCTTAGGAGAACCTTCTAATACAAATATTTGTTCTAAAGATTTTACAAAATTCTCAGTAATAGGGGCATCACAAAAACATAGTGGATCCACTATGAGTGATAGCCTATGGGCAAAATCAAAAACCTGTTGTCTATAGATAATACCTTAAATGGTCCTGAGAAGTCCAATCCTACCTTTTACCAGGGATTGTCTGGAAAAGGCACTGGATGAAGAGGTGTTTGTAAGGTTCGCCAATGTTTGTCTGAAAGGAGACATTCGGTACATCCATTAATCATGAATTTAACCTGTGCATCTAAAGAAGGCCACCGGTAATATTGCTTTATACACTTTGAAGTGTTAGTGATGCCCAGGTGACCTTGGTGAGCTACACGAATAATGTCTTTCCTTAGCCCTTCAGGAGAAACAAACAAAAAAATCATGATGCATGCTCATATCATTAACAATGGAAAACTCAGTAGCTACTTGTACAAAATGTTTGAATTCACCTGATAGATTTCTGCATTCTGGCCAACCATTAGTTACATGATGTTTGACTTGACTAGGAATCTGATCATTAGAGTAGGCAATTTGCCACATCAGTTCTGTTATCTCTTGGCTGTACTCTTCGATGGCATCCACCACAGCAGCCACACATTCCGTGTCATCCCGCTCACCATCCACAGTTTCATCCTCCAATGCCTTTCTTGACAGACAATCAGCCCTAAAGTTTTTTCTGCCAGGCGACTGTTCAACTATGAAGTGATACTCTTGCATTTTGGAAAGCAAGCGCACAATCTTGCAGAAGCTCTGTGAGAACCACTGTCATTAAACCTGTGTACCAAAGGTTTGTGGTCTGTATACATTTCAAATTCACATCCCCAAATGTACTTTTTGAACTTCTGTCCTGCCCATACACATGCAATCGCCTCCCGTTCTATTGTGCTATAATGTGCCTCTGCCTGTCTCAATGTCCTAGAGCCAAAAGCAATTGTATGTTCTCTTCTAGACACCCACTGTCCAAGAATTGCCCCTAGACCTGATAGGCTAGCATCTACAGTAATCACACATTTGCAATTATCCTGGGAGGGACTTAACGCAGGAGCTTCCTCAATGAGTTTCTTGACATTTTCAAAGGTGTTATTTAGATCCTCTGTCCACGTGTACCTTTCCTTAAGAGTGCTCTTCAAGGTTCTACCGTCAGTGCATACCCATGGACAAAGCGAGCATAGTACTCCACCAGCGCTAAAAAGGAGCGGAGGGCCTCCTTATCTTCATGAATAGCTTTAATAAGCAAACATTACACTTCCTCCACCATCTAAGTAGCAGCCTTACATTCTGAGTGAAACATAGACTTTTGACACAGAGCAGCAGTTGTCAGTTGATTCCCCTGTCCTTTACCGTAGCTGTACCAGAAAGTTCTAATGAGCAACTAGAGTGCTAACATTCTATAATCATAACAAACATCAGCCACAGCTGAACACCATGAGAAGAATGCAGTTGACAACTCAACAGATTTAAGCAGTAGGATCCCACTTTTGTGGCTGCACTACTGCCCACCACTTTTACTGAGTCCTACTGCTAGGTGTTACACTACAGAAATTTGGGCCCAGTGTAGAGTACAGTATTAACACTAGACAAGCGGGGCCTGTCCCCACCCAGCTAATAATCAATAACCAGTGAAAGCTCTTTATAGCCAATGAGAGGCTGGGCTGGCTGCACCTGTCATGTCTATATGCCTTTCACTATCACTGTACTCTGGACTGAACTTTCATCCTTGCAGACTAGCAGGCAGTTTTATCTAAAAATAAATGTCTGCTGCATTTATTAGCTGCCAATTGCATTGCGTTTTTATTTTTTGCCTCATTGTCCTGCAGGCCCGGTTCTAGCGAGGGGGCCGGGTGGGCCAGGCCCAACCAAACATGAGCCTGGCCCACCTAAACATGAGCCTGGTCCACCCAAACATGAGCCTTGGCCCTCGCAGTGACGGCGCAAATGCCATTACAAAATGGCATCTTTAATTTAAAACGTTACTCCTAACTTGTTTTCCTTCATATTCTGGGAGTTGCGTGATTGGGCCTGGGCTCTTTCTCACAGCCATCCCATCACCCAACTCCTTTTAGAAAGGTTGGCTGTGTCATGCAGGAACAATAGGGGCATGGCGAAGGGGACAAATTCTTTATTTGGAACCCTACCGTCCTGCTGCGTGGATATTTCCTTTTCTGTTCAGCGCTGGCGAAAAGAAGTTTGTTTTTATTCCTATTCACCTTTCCTGACCCCTGCAGCTGCATATCAGATCAGGCTGTGACACAAAGTTTGACTAACAGAGTAGGTAAGAGAATGTGTTACTATTTGTTTTTATTTTTTAAATCTGCACAGGCCCAGCAAGGCACATACTTTGTGTATGCTTCATTTAAATTGGTTTTATCATTATCATGGCCATGGATGCAAGACAACAATAAAAATGTCCAGATAACTGGTGATTAATGATCCTGCTGGAGAGCAATCCTTTGCCTGTTGGTAGTTTCGAAATGCAGATAAGCTGTATTTTATGTGGATAGCTCAGTGGGTTACAGCCTTTGTCACAGAGATTCGTGTGTTACTTGCAGTTCAGAAGTTACAATCCTAACATAGGACAGTGACCTATGAACTGTCATCAAAGAGCTGCCTACAAACATGAATGGTATAGTTAGAAATTCCCCAGTCTTGCATTATTTTAATGTTGCTAAAAAGAGTTTGGGCCAATATAAATTTTTATTAGTAAAGCCAACCCCCGACCACGGGGTATGCTTTAAATCCTGAGTTTGTGCTTCCCCAGCCCAAACCCTCTTAAAATATACTGCCCACCAGTATGGATGACGTGTGATTCCTACACCTTGTAATCCTCATTGGCCTATGTGGCATTCTCTATAGACTGATTTACATACTTGTATGATTCATTGTCTCTGTATAATGTGTGCGTGGTGTAAAGTACTGTGACACCCTACACTGATATGAGCAGCGCTATACAACAAATGAAATGCATATGAGAGAGGGGCTACGGAGAGGAAGGGCACTGTTGGAGGGTGGCAGTGAGGGAAGCCGAGGAGGAGGTCATGAGGGGGAGGGGCTACGGAGAGATGAAGGGCACTGTTGGAGGGTAGGAGTAATGGTATCTGCGGAGAAAGAGGTCCTTTGTGGGCCGGCAAAAAAGACTTTCGCACTAGCGCTAAAGCCGGCCCTGTAATGGCCTTTCTGTTTTTATTTAATTAGCAGTCAGGTCATTAGGGCAACTGTGGAACATATTAAAGTATGTGCTAATTATATTTACTGCTATATTCAATGTTTTAAGTTTAAAGGTGATTTTACTAATGTTTTCTATGGGAATAATGAAAGTGGAGTTGGATGGTGGCTGATATGGGGCTGGGGCCGAAGGTCAGCTGTGAGATAAGGTGCACAGGAGAGGGATGCTAGAAAAGTGGATAATCGGGCCTGGAAGTACTTGTTTTGAAGCCTGGCCTGTTGGAATTTGAGGGTTTGCACTTAGGTCCAGACATTGCTCTTACTTTCAAATAACTCTCCACATGCTCTATATACACACAGAATCGATTTGTTGTATCATGGTGACTGTTTGCAAGTAGATATGATGTAATCTAGGGCTTGTAGGCTACCACAAGAAGCGACAAATTGGGCCCGCATTGGCCCACCCAAATGCACCCTTGGCCCACCCAAAAAAAAGTTCCTGGAGCCGGGCCTGTTGTCCTGCAGTATTGACAGCCAGCAGTTGAGATGGGGTTCAAAGACAGCAGAGGTGTTGCAAGATGATGCACTCTGACATTTGCATGCTGACTCGGTGCCTTGTGGATCCCAACTCACAATTCTTTTCCTAATATCTCCAGTGTCTTTTTACCCACTTTCTTACTTCCATATTTGGCCGTTTCTATCAAAAGAAGCATCCTACTTTGGAAGTTTTAGAAAGTAAACCCTATTTTCTCCAGCACATGCTACTGGGCTTCTTACATTAACATTGAAGCATGCATTCTACATTCTGATTTCCAAATGCAAAATGCTTACAGCATACCACAACAAAATATAACTGATTATCCGAAAGACAAAGTAAAGTCCTTGAACTTATACTATTTCGTAGAAATTTCTTTTAA
This sequence comes from Calotriton arnoldi, assembly GCA_963921515.1. Taxonomy (NCBI): domain Eukaryota; kingdom Metazoa; phylum Chordata; class Amphibia; order Caudata; family Salamandridae; genus Calotriton; species Calotriton arnoldi. Next base: position 117,902 of record CAWUFW010020811.1, read on the forward strand.
TTGTCACAGAAAAATATTCAGTTCCAGGAATGTCTTTTCATTACCATAGATGCATGTTCAATTCGACAACAATTGACTATTATCAGTTATTCTATATGAAGAACCATGGTTGTCATGTATTATAAATAGGGCTCCCGGTTTTATGCTGTTTATGTTTTTGACATTTCCATCTGTATTTATCAATATTTATTTTTTGCTAATTATATCTGCATTTATTAATATTTATTTGGGATTTTGTAAAAACATGAAGCAGAAACTCTGATATTTCCACATTTATTTAACCCATAAATGTGAACTCATACTTGAATGTCTGACAGGGCTCAAATATATGAACAGCCACAAATGATAAATCAATGTACTTATATGAAAACATGCACATTTTAGCCTCAACCTTGTGCATATTTACTGTTGTTTCACACTCATTACCAAAATTCCTTTCTTTTTAACCCCCTTTATCTGTCAATCCACACAGCTATTGGCCTGCAGTCATGACTGACAGCATTTGGAATCACTCAAAAAACAACATAATTTCCATTTTCATTGACATTTAAAAATAAATAGAGACAGGAAAATGCATAGTTATCTGTCTGTGTTTATCTGTAAAAATCAGTAAATATGGTAAACAGAGAGTCTTAATCATGAAGAATCATGTTGAATTGAGCATGCAACTCTGGCAATGAAAAGAACATTCATCTGTGACAATAAAAAGAAATATCTATGAAATTCCCAGTTCCATGACCTTTATATTGTCTCTCCGATAATCACTGATATGTTGTCGCTGGTTACATGAAGTTTTTACACTAGAAGGTAACCACTGATCTGAGAGTCTAGCGCTGGACGAGATTTCTGTTACCTAGTGTCTGAATTTTATCTTTAGAAACACATTAAGCCTATACAGCAATGGTAGATTATTGATGCAATCATTTTATATTGCATCGAAGAAGAGGCTCATCTTAAATAGAAACTGGTGGTTTGAAATTAGGTTTTATTTGTTTAGATGTACAACTTAATGTGGAAAATATTTATCTATATATAATGTGTGTGTGAAAGTAATTTGAGTACTTCAGTAATCAACTTCCTAGTCTCTTCAGTAACCCCCTTCTGTATCTTCACTTAGAAAATCTTAAAGTTTCAAAAGGTACAAGATCTAGAACATGAAACACAGTGCGTTTTCCAAACGGTACCCCTAAAACATATGAAACCTTATTAAACATGAAACAGGTTTCGTCAGTTTAAGCTTTATTCTTATGATGGGAAAGGTAGCGGGCATGTTTACTGTCTTTTATCAGCTGATTTCCGAAGAGTGCATGATCTCTGGGATGGTGTATCATGATCTGTGGCGAAGGCTCTCTTTACCATGCACACATACCCGCTGAGCATATTACTCTGAACTCACAAGTGCTGGACTTATTCCCTGGAAGAAAAGGCTGGCGGTGCACTCAAGGTGTTTAAAATGTTGGCGGTCATCGTGAAGATATTGATGCCTCGCTGTTCGGCTTGGACTGTTCCTGTTGGATCAGGACCAAGATGGGTTTTCATGAGGTGGGTTTCTGTCTAGAATGGCACAATGGGTGAAAAACGAAGGTCTGGAATGAAACCCAGAGCGATTTCCAATGTCTGAGATTATTTCAAGCATTCCTTCCATCACCTTGTTTTTGCAGTCCATGCCATCCAGACGTGAGTCCTGTGCTTACTGCACCATAGGACTCAAGCTATACCTCACTAATGAGACCTAAAGAGGTAAAAACTGGTCTGGGGTTGCTTGTGTTCCCATCTGGAGGAGAACTGGCCTGGCAGTTCGGGCTGGACTGTTCCTATTGGAGCAGGGCCAACACTGATTTGCATAAGGCGGGTCTCTGTATAGAATGGCAAACTGGGCGGAAAATGATGGTCTGGAAAGCAGCCAGAGAAATCTCAATGGCTAAGATTAATTCAAGCATTTCTTCTATCACCTTGTTGTTTTTGCAGTGTGATACTTTTAAGTCCCTGAAACCATAATTCTAAGATGAGATGAAAAAGCTGCCAGAGTTGTGTAGACTAATTCTGTAGTAACAATTGTACAAATAATGGTACATTCATACATCATTCTCAGAAATAAAGGAACATTTGCATTTGCTAATTGGGTTGCTGCCAGATGGAAAGTCACACAAAAAAGATAATTCTTCAAATGTGGTGCTATCAGGATTCTACATTACAGCCACTAGGTGGTGCTCTTGAGGGCCCTGTGGGTCCAGCTGTTTCACTGAACTCTCTCCTACTCCTTGCAATCTTCGATCCACTTCATGTTCCGGTCCAGTTTATCTCTCTACCGTCCTGATGTATCATGGTCCTAGTAGTCCCTTCGGTCTCCAAACCTTCCCCCTACCACATTCTGGTGGGGGGTCTTTGTTCTGCCTTGATTTCTATATCCGACAGCTTTCCTGTTCCTTTTTTTTACCTGTATTCTGGAATTCTCACTCTCTTTTCACCTATCCATACTACATTCCATGCTTTCCTGTTTCCTATCTTGTGCCTCGTGGTTTTCTGGTCATTTCTTTCCCAAGTCCCAGTTCAGCCTTCCCTTCATTGGTGGTCCCCTGATGCGCTGCACCTGGTTTATTCTTTGCAGCTGACCGGTTCCCTGCAACTGTGCTCTTCCCCTGAGTCTCCTGCTGTTGCATGGTGAGCCCAGAGTGCAGCAGCTTGCAACTGACTTGTCTGCTGAGTCTTCTCATGCTTTGTCATGTTACTACTGCTGTATTTGCAGGCTTGCTCTTTGATTCTGTTTCTCTTATTTCCTGAAATAATTTTTCAGTTTCTGGCTACTTAGTAGTATCTGTTATCCTGCCTTTCTGTTTCTGAGATAGCCATTGTTCCTAGTCTTGTCTGCACTCTTACCGATATGTCCTGTTATATGCAGGCTCAGTTCCATATGTTCTGTGTTCCTGTTTCTCTGCATATTTCCATCCTGCCTTGTAAGGATGCTGATTTTTCCTATTTTGTTTTCAATATACATAGTTCTGTGTATTCCAGTCCTGTTCCTGACTGTGATTTCAGCCCTGCTTTTCCCTGAGCCCAGTTTTGGTGTTCCTTTTTCGGTTCCCTGTTGTCCTTTCTTGTGTTTCTAATATATTCTTGATTATTATTGCTACCAAGGGTGCTAGTGTGTTTAAGAGGCCTTGTGTGTCTGGCACAGAGATCCACACTCTGTTCTTTTTCCATAGGAGCTGCTGGATGTCTCTCCGATCTTTGTGAGATTTATCTGCCCCTTGCCTTCTTGTAAGATCTTTATCACCTCAGATAGAGATCACTTCCAGGAGCAGACAAACTATCATTTAAGGTAGTTTGTCTATCGCTTCCCTGCGTGTGCCTTCCTGGTGTTTGTACTAGTATTGTCTCCATAGGTTCCCTTCTTTTTGAGTTTAAAAGAAATTTTATTTGTTGATAATATATAAAACATGTTACAATTATCGGAAGAATAATACATAAACAGTAAATGATGATATTAACTCATGTGAGGGGGAGGGGAAGGAGAGACAAGTGAGAAGGAGAGGGGGATAGAAAGATAGAGAAGAGAAGGGGGGGAGAAGTAAAGCTCCATGGTGGTCTTAATAGAGAGAAATAACAAATATGTAGATTAGTACATCTAGCCAACCGTACATTGTAAATCACAACCAATCGATAACATAGTATATTTAACAAATTAAAATCTTAATATAATATGTAAAAAACAAAAATTATGGAATATCACGGAGGTCGGGCAACCTCTTGCTGAGCAGGAGACAAGGAGAAAGAACGTTTAGCACTACAATCAATGAAGGATGTAACAGGAGACCATATGATTGAACGCTTCATGGATAATTGAATGGGGTGAACAGATGCTGTATCCAACCTGTGATGATAACACACCGCATACCACCAAGCCTGAAATGATAAAGACTTAAAGTCTTTCCAGTTTTTCAGTTATTTGTTGGAAGGCCACTGCCAGTAGTACATCAACAATTTTGATATCAGAAACATTATTTTCCCATATAGGGGATACACTACCTAGGAATAAATGCGTGTAAGAAAAGGAAAAAGTGGAACTAAATATGGAATTGATTTGATCCCAAACAGATGTCCAGAACTTATGTACGTGAGGGCAAGTGAAAAGCATGTGCTTTAAATCAGCTAGTGGAGATGAGCAAGACCAGCAAGTGTCTGGTGTCGTGAAATGTCTTTTATGTAATGTGACTGGATGAAGGAGAAGCCTATTATAAATAAAAAACAATGTCTGTGTAACATTAGCAGCCCTAGAAGTTTTCCTGATTTTGAGCCATATCCTGTTCCAGAGAGAAAGGGACCACTCAACTCCAAAATCCTCCTCCCAGGACAGCTCAACCTTAGATTTAAGTCTATCGAGTTGCGGAGATCGCAGAAAGGTATATATGCTAGAAGCTCTAGGAGACGTAAGGAGAAAGGGTAATAAGTTATTAACTTCTGGAGAAACGGAATGTAGTTGAAAATGGGAAAGTGCACTAGAAAGAGCCTGTGTAAGTAAATTATACATGGGAAGAAAGGAGGGGGTAAGTGGAAAAGATGACTGGCCTCTGCGAAGGATAGCAGTTGATTATGAGAAAACAACTGATGCGTCCACACTAAACCTTTATTTCTCCAGGACTTCCAATAAAAAGGTTTACCACGAATTAAAATGAGAGTATTATGCCATAAAGGAGAATTGAGAAAGGAATCCTGATCAGTAGGGGAAGGAGATGGGAGAAAGCCCAAAAGCTTACATGTACATTTGAGAATAGGAGTAGACATAGAAGAAGGTCTGCGAGAAAAAGAAATAAATTCCTTAAAAGAGAAAGGAGAGATAAACGACCTTTCAAGTGAAACCCAAATAGGACATTCCATTGGAGTCTCAGAAAGCCATCTAGAGGCCTGACGAAGTAAGAAGGATTTATGGTAAGAAAGGAAGTCCGGAAAATTAACCCCACCATCTGTTTTAGTTTTCGTTAAACGTAAAAGGGACATACGGGGTGATTTCTTATTCCATAAAAATGAAGTTAGCAAAGAGTTAATTTTTGAAAACATTTTTAAAGGGATGGGGAAAGGAATATTAGAGGTAGTAAACAATACCAGTGGAGAAAGCATCATTTTGATGGTGTCTAAACGACCCCACCAGGAAAGATATAATGGGTGCCATCTGGACGTCAAAGAAGAGATTTTTTGTAAACAATTCTCCATACAAAGAGATAGTGTAGATGATAATAAAGGAGTGAAATAAAGACCCAAATATTTTATGTGATGTGAGTTCCAGGTAAAATTAGAAGATCGGAAATCATCTTTAAACGTATATTTTGTTAGGGGTAATATCTCGCATTTATCCCGATTGAGCTTATAACCGGAGACAGATGCAAAGAGGTCTACCTCATGTAAAAAGCTGGTACAGAGGATTGAGGATCGGAAAGAAATAATAAAACATCATCAGCGTAAGCTGCTAGTTTAATCTGGATGTCTTTGGATGTGAATCCTTTTATGTCACTGTTTTGCCGAATTCTGGACAGAAATGGCTCCAAGGCTAAATTAAAAGGAACGGAGATAATGGGCAACCCTGACGAACACCTCTTTTTAACTCAAAGAAGGAAGAGGAAGAACCATTCACCGAAACAGCAGCTCGTGGACTAGAATATAGGATTGAAATTAAAGAGATAATTTTGGGTCCAAAACCAAACCATTCCAATGTATGAAATAGATATGACCAATTGACACGGTCAAATGCTTTCTCTGCATCCAAAGCTATTGCGGCTAATGAGTATGGGAGATGCGGAGATTTTGATAAAATATCGAAGAACAAACGAGTATTATCAGAGAGAAGACGACCTTTAACAAAACCTGATTGCTCAGGTCCTAATAACTGGGGAAGGAATGAGTCTAGACGGATAGCAAGAGCCTTGGAGAAAATTTTGTAGTCAATGTTTACAAGAGAGATGGGTCTGAAGTTCTTACAATATTTTGGGTCCTTCCCATCTTTGGGAATTAAACAAATGAGCGCATCCAGGAAGGAACCTGAGGATTTCCCTGAATTTGTGAAGAAGTTTAGAAGGTGAAGCAGCTTGGGAAGAAGGATCGGAGCAAAATGAGTAAAAATTCTACCGTAAATCCATCAGGACCCGGGGCTTTGTCTTTTTTGAGGAGTTGCAGAGCATGAAGAAGTTCTTGTTGTGATATATTATCCTCTAGGGGAGAAAAATCTATTTGAGTAGGAAAAGATTTATGTATGCTAGAGAGGAACTGCGTAATGTCTGAGTCCGACGGTGAAATCTCCGGAGAATATAAATTCTTATAGAAAAGAAGAAATTCATTTAAGATTTCTGAATCCTTGGTGTGTAATATGTTATTTTCATCAAAGATTGCATCAATGTCGAATTTGTTATGTTTGACTTTTAGGTAATTTGCCAGAATTTTGCCAGCTTTGTTCTGGCCTCCATAGAATTTGGCACTGGATTTTAACAGATATAATGAGGCGTTATCAGTTGATTCTTTGTTAAATTGGAATTTGGCCTTAAGAAGTTTAGAGGGGCAATCACTGGATTTTGAGGAGTAATAGGAACGTTCTAGGTTTTTTATTTCAGCTAAAAGAGCATTGGAGGCTATGCGAGCCTTTTTTCGCTTATTGGATACATAGCTAATTATAAAGTCCCTTGCAGCTGCCTTAAATGCATCCCAGATGATAAAAAAATGTAGATCGTCAGTTTGATTTAATAAAAAATATTCATTAAAAAATGAAATAAAAGAGGAATGGAAATTGGGATCAAGGAGAAGTGAATTATTAAATCTCCATCTTCTAGGTGTACTAGGATGTGAGACTAAGGGGCCGATTCCGATCTCGGTCGGAGGCGCACCCAATACTATTCGGTCGGGAAAAAAGCCATGCGAAAGCCAGTTTCCCGACCGATCCGTACAGTACACCGAACGAGCAAGTACGATGCGCACAACAGCAAAAATCCCGGCCGAGCCGTACTCACCCAAACCAGGTCCTGTTCTCCGACCGAGGCGAATCCGGAAACGCCGAATCGAGTCGCACGGAAGGGAAAATGCAGCCCCGTCCGGCCGAACAAGTACGATGCGCTTTCCGTACGCGCCGAACCCGTCGCTACGCACGGCACGTCAAAGCATCCGGGAGAGGCGCACATAAGCTCCGAATCGCGCCACAACACGATCCACGGCTACGAGACGAACACAGCACCGACGAGGACGACGCGAAGCGACGAGGACGAAGCCAAGCGACGAGGACGACGCGAAGCAACGAGAAGGACGAACGACACGAACCAACCATGAATCCCTTCGTCCCGATCATACCAATATTCTACATCTACTACCGGAACAGGCACGGACGCGTACGGCGCAGAAGGTAAGTCAGACACCAACCACAAAACACATACAACACGTACACGACACATCACACACATACACTGGGAATCTGAATATACTTACACCAGCAACAGCAGCACCATAGGGGCGGGATGCCCATCACCAATGCCACATATGCACACAGGGGCCTGAATGCGCGCCACCACCCCAACCCAGGGGGGCTGGATGCCAACCACCACAACCACCCTCAACCAGGGGGCAGGATGCCTACCACTACTACCACCCTCAACCAGGGGGGCAGGATGCCTACCACTACTACCACCCTCAACCAGGGGGGCAGGATGCCTACCACTACTACCACCCTCACCCAGGGGGGCAGGATGCCCACCACTACTACCACCCTTAGCCAGGGGGCTGGATGCCTACCACCACCCTTAGCCAGGGGGCTGGATGCCCACCACTACTACCACCCTTAGCCAGGGGGCAGGATGCCTACCACTACTACCACCCTCACCCAGGGGGCAGGATGCCCACCACTACTACCACCCTTAGCCAGGGGGCTGGATGCCTACCACCACCCTTAGCCAGGGGGCTGGATGCCTACCACTACTACCACCCCACCCAGGGGGCAGGATGCCTACCACTACTACCACCCTCACCCAGGGGGGCAGGATGCCCACCACTACTACCACCCTTAGCCAGGGGGCTGGATGCCTACCACTACTACCACCCTCAACCAGGGGGGCAGGATGCCCACCACTACTACCACCCTTAGCCACGGGGGCTGGATGCCTACCACTACTACCACCCTCAACCAGGGGGCAGGATGCCTACCACTACTACCACCCTTAGCCAGGGGGCAGGATGCCCACCACTACTACCACCCTTAGCCAGGGGGCTGGATGCCTACCACCACCCTTAGCCAGGGGGCTGGATGCCCACCACTACTACCACCCTTAGCCAGGGGGTGCCAGATGCCCACCACTACCACCCTTAGCCAGGGGGCAGGATGCCCACCACTACTACCACCCTTAGCCAGGGTGGGCTGGATGCCTACCACCACCCTCACCCAGGGGGGGCAGGATGCCCACCACTACTACCACCCTTAGCCAGGGGGCTGGATGCCTACCACCACCCTTAGCCAGGGGGGCTGGATGCCCACCACTACTACCACCCTTAGCCAGGGGGGCAGGATGCCTACCACTACTACCACCCTCACCCAGGGGGCAGGATGCCCACCACTACTACCACCCTTAGCCAGGGGGGCTGGATGCCTACCACCACCCTTAGCCAGGGGGTCTGGATGCCCACCACTACTACCACCCTCAGCCAGGGGGCAGGATGCCTACCACTACTACCACCCTCACCCAGGGGGCAGGATGCCCACCACTACTACCACCCTTAGCCAGGGGGGCTGGATGCCTACCACCACCCTTAGCCAGGGGGGCTGGATGCCCACCACTACTACCACCCCTACCCAGGGGGCAGGATGCCTACCACTACTACCACCCTCACCCAGGGGGCAGGATGCCCACCACTACTACCACCCTTAGCCAGGGGGCTGGATGCCTACCACTACTACCACCCTCAACCAGGGGGCAGGATGCCCACCACTACTACCACCCTTAGCCACGGGGGCTGGATGCCTACCACTACTACCACCCTCAACCAGGGGGCAGGATGCCTACCACTACTACCACCCTTAGCCAGGGGGCAGGATGCCCACCACTACTACCACCCTTAGCCAGGGGGGCTGGATGCCTACCACCACCCTTAGCCAGGGGGGGCTGGATGCCTACCACTACTACCACCCTTAGCCAGGGGGGCAGGATGCCCACCACTACTACCACCCTTAGCCAGGGGGGCAGGATGCCCACCGCTACTACCACCCTTAGCCAGGGGGCTGGATGCCTACCACTACTACCACCCTCAACCAGGGGGGCAGGATGCCTACCACTACTACCACCCTTAGCCAGGGGGCAGGATGCCCACCACTACTACCACCCTTAGCCAGGGGGCTGGATGCCTCACCACCACCCTTAGCCAGGGGGCTGGATGCCTACCACTACTACCACCCTCACCCAGGGGGCAGGATGCCTACCACTACTACCACCCTCACCCAGGGGGGCAGGATGCCTACCACTACTACCACCCTCAACCAGGGGGGCAGGATGCCTACCACTACTACCACCCTCACCCAGGGGGGCAGGATGCCCACCACTACTACCACCCTTAGCCAGGGGGCTGGATGCCTACCACCACCCTTAGCCAGGGGGCTGGATGCCCACCACTACTACCACCCTTAGCCAGGGGGCTGGATGCCTACCACTACTACCACCCTCAACCAGGGGGCAGGATGCCTACCACTACTACCACCCTTAGCCAGGGGGCAGGATGCCCACCACTACTACCACCCTTAGCCAGGGGGCTGGATGCCTACCACCACCCTTAGCCAGGGGGCTGGATGCCCACCACTACTACCACCCCCACCCAGGGGGCAGGATGCCTACCACTACTACCACCCTCACCCAGGGGGCAGGATGCCTACCACTACTACCACCCTCAACCAGGGGGCAGGATGCCTACCACTACTACCACCCTCACCCAGGGGGCAGGATGCCCACCACTACTACCACCCTTAGCCAGGGGGGCTGGATGCCTACCACCACCCTTAGCCAGGGGGCTGGATGCCCACCACTACTACCACCCTTAGCCAGGGGGCTGGATGCCTACCACTACTACCACCCTCAACCAGGGGGCAGGATGCCCACCACTACTACCACCCTTAGCCAGGGGGCTGGATGCCTACCACTACTACCACCCTCAACCAGGGGGCAGGATGCCTACCACTACTACCACCCTTAGCCAGGGGGCAGGATGCCCACCACTACTACCACCCTTAGCCAGGGGGCTGGATGCCTACCACCACCCTTAGCCAGGGGGCTGGATGCCTACCACCACCCTTAGCCAGGGGGGCTGGATGCCTACCACTACTACCACCCTCAACCAGGGGGCAGGATGCCTACCACTACTACCACCCTCACCCAGGGGGCAGGATGCCCACCACTACTACCACCCTTAGCCAGGGGGCTGGATGCCTACCACCACCCTTAGCCAGGGGGCTGGATGCCCACCACTACTACCACCCTTAGCCAGGGGGTGCCAGATGCCCACCACTACCACCCTTAGCCAGGGGGCAGGATGCCCACCACTACTACCACCCTTAGCCAGGGTGGGCTGGATGCCTACCACCACCCTTAGCCAGGGGGGCTGGATGCCTACCACCACCCTTAGCCAGGGGGCAGGATGCCCACCACTACTACCACCCTTAGCCAGGGGGGCTGGATGCCTACCACTACTACCACCCCCACTCATAGGATGGACAATGCATGACACAACAAGCACACCACAACCTAGGGAATGCAAGATTAAGACATCCCCCCACCACCATGACAAGCGTGTGAGCAGGCTGTGTCAAATGCCTACAACACCGAACATGACATTGAACATACAATGTGACCCCTAGCACATGTGCCACACATATATGTGTGTGGCACCCACAATGCAAGCAGCCCATGACCATTGTGGCAATGGGGCCTAAACCCCCATCATCACAGTGACCAAAAGGCAAGTGTGGGGTCCATAGCTGAAGCACATTTTGACCATTGTGGCAATGGGGCCTAAACCCCCATCATTACAGTGACCAAAAGGTAAGTGTGGGGTCCATAGCTGAAGCACATTTTGACCATTGTGGCAATGGGGTCTAAACCCCCATCATCACAGTGACCAAAAGGTAAGTGTGGGGTCCATAGCTGAAGCACAGTTTGACCATTGTGGCAATGGGGTCTAAACCCCCATCATCACAGTGACCAAAAGGCAAGTGTGGGGTCCATAGCTGAAGCACATTTTGACCATTGTGGCAATGGGGTCTACACCCTCATCATCACAGTGACCAAAAGGTAATTGTTGACAAAGAAAGAGCTGCAACTGCCAAACTGCATGGATCATTCCTGGTCACAGAACCAAAAACTCATCTGTGGCAAAGTAGTGTATGTGTCCCATTGCAACATAAATTGGGGGAGCCAAATACTGCAGTGCAAATGAAACATTCCTTTGGCCATGTGCAGACAAACAACACCCATGGTGGCTGAGACCGTCAACAGTCATCAATGACACAATGACAGAAGTGACCATCAGAATGCAGAACCACATATTTGCACCAATGGGCACACAAATGCAGATACCCTGTGGAGACAGCAGATGTGAGGTGAACAGATACCATACCATGGCAGCAATGGGACACACAAACCATGATCACTGTGCTGACCGATGACCTAGGAGTCCCAGGGACAGCAGGGGAAACACACCAAACAACATACAGCCAATGGCACACCCAAGATATGCCAATGCAGTGGTGCAGATGCACAAACACAAACAGGCAGACCAACACTGTCATCATACACAGCAGGTGAGGGGTGGGGGTGCCAGTGTCCCCAGGCAACAACACAACACATGAGGAGAGCTGAATACCAATCATACAGATGTGCATACACTGCCACACTAAGGTAACTCATGGATCCAAATCCCCTATGTGGGCAAGCAGGCATTGACAGGTGAGAGGGAGCACAAAACACACATGTCACACAGGCACGTAGGAACAACAACTGACACAGCAAGTCACAGACACACCACAGCACCACCCCCAGGGCCCCCACAATGTGGTGACCCTGGGCTGAAGAAAAATACCACTGTGATGACAAAGCTAAATGTCGTTCACACTGTGAACCACAGTCAGGTGTCCTGAGCAACTAACTACCATCACACCTACACAAGCACAAATCAATCAGCATGGCCAGTAAGCCAAGGCCAACATGGAGGCAGGGGACTAGCCGGGCAACAACTCTCATCTGCACACACTCAAGACCACACCCCTCGACCTCCAACAATGTGCAGCAGTGAAGTACACATGCACTGGTGACATTGCACATGCACCCATTACTATTCCAGGGTGGTGGGTGGGAACCAAGGTGTAGAAACACATCACACATGGACACTCAACAAGACTCCTGAATGTCTGACACACTGCACACTACGCTGTACATGGACATGACGGCAATACCACACCGACCAATGGGATCCCAGCCACAGTCACACACCAATGAAGAAGCCAAGGTCACCCACAAAGAACACACATAGACAACAACCAACATTGCAGCCCGGACCCTAAGGAGTGCCAGCAGTCACACACACAACGTGTCACAATCACTGAAAGATAACACAAACTGGAAATCACATGACAGGGGCAAACAACAAGTGCCAAAGGGAAACCTGACTGTGACCCATCTGCGTCAGCACACAAACTCTGCCCTGACAGCAAACACACCTATGGGTGACACCCTGATGACCAGTAATGTGCCATGCACCCACATCACAGAGAACACAGGGAGAAGACTTTGGGGGAACATAGCTCAAGTCAGCAAGCATCACAAACAGGTACAACACTAGGGATCACAGCATGCGCAGATGAATGGAAGTGAACACACAGACATGCACATACAACACACACCTTGGGCGCAGGCAATGTCACACGTGTACACACTGCCATGAGGGGACTCCACTCCTGTGTGAGGAAAGCTGTGCCATATGTTGCCTCAGTAGGGCCCCATCATGTCAGCTGAGCACTTGGTCACACAATCAACAATTAGCACCAAATGAGGGCTCCCATCACATCAGCCTGGTCATGGATGTGCCAACGGAATCATCAGCACAGATCCAACACACTTGTATAGCAATGTTGCACTGACTACACGGATGAGTCCCTCCCCATTGATGCCCAAACCTGCATGTCCACTGGAGATGGCAACACGGTCAGGGAAGTAGACAAAAGCAACGATGGCAGGCACAACAGATGTGCAGGGGTGGAAGCCACAGATGTGAAATTGCCAATGTAAGTAGGAAACCCATTGCCAAATACTGAACACATGACACCCTCAGATGCTGCTATTGATGACATGGATACACCACATGATAGGACACATTCCCCCTGGACCACATGGGTTCCTGCACAGTAACACTTCATAATCATGAGACCAGATATCACCATCACTGCAGCAAGGGCATGGTTAGCTGCACCAACAACATGTACATCTGAAGCATGAGCACTAGAGAAAAGAAAGTTGCTTTATTCAGCATATGTGTTGAGGCCAAACGAAGTCCTGAAAAAGAGCAAAGGCCAATGGCCAGTCCATTGTCAAAGTTCAAACAGGGTGACACTGGCAGATGTCACCCTACGCATGCCTGCACAATACCAGGGACAATCCACTAGGAGGGGCAACCGGGGGCAGGCCAGGCACCGCAGGGACAGGATCAGGGCTCACCAGGGGGAGTCAGGGAAGGGGTGGTGGGTGCTGGAGAGCCACTGACAACTGCAGTGGAGGTGTCTGACATGGTGTGTGCCGGCACAACTGGGGGCATGACACAGATGTCGTGGGTGCCGGCACAACTGCAGTGGACCCTGCAGATGGGGTGGACAGGTCCGCCACTGCAGTGCCCAAGTCAGACAGGGCGGTAGTGGACTCCACTGCAGTGCCTACCTCCAGGGGAGGAGAATGGGGAACAGGCAAGGTGGGTTGGACAGAGGGGGAGGACACCCTCACCACATCAGTGGCACAGACAAGCGCAGCGGGGGTGTGGTGCTGGGAGAGCAAGTGGCAGGGGGAGAAGGCCGGAGCATCTTGGGGATGGTATATCTGTGGGTGGGGGAACCTGGGGCAGGGTGTGGTGGGGGCACCTGTGCAGTGGGGGCCTGAGGGATGGAGGACGGAGACCTTGTGCCTGAGCTGCAGGGCGGTGGCGGGGTCTTGCTCTTAGCACTCCGGGGGACTTGCGGGTGGGGGCCTCAGTCCGTCTGCGCCTGGGGGAGGGTGTCCGGGGGCGAGGGGCACTCTGCTCCGTGTGGGTGGGCTTCCTCTTCCCCCGGGATGCTGGAGCAGCTTCATCGGTGGGGAAGAGGCCGAGGTCACAGAGGAAGAGCTGCTGTGACTTTGGGGTTGCAGGTGAGGCAAGGGAGGGTGCTTTGGAGGGAGAGGGAACTGAGGACTGCGCAGTGCATGTGGATGCGTGTGTGTGTTCCAGGGCCCCATCCCCTGTGAGTCTGGCTTCAGTCCCCTGAATGTGCTTGCGTGTGCGTTTTGTCATTGGCGTGTGTGTCAGTGTGCTGGATGTGTGTGTGCTGGTGTGTGCCAGTGTGTGTGTGCCTGGGATGGGTAAGGTGCTGGGGAGTGTGGATGGAGCAGAGGCAGGAGGGGTGAGGGACCGTTTGAGGAGGGACACTGCTGCCGTCAGGGAGGAGTCCATGGACCTATTGCCCCTCTGTAGGTCAGACATGCCCGATGAGATGCCCTCCATGAACGACACCAGCTGAGTCAACAGCGCGGTGTGCGCATGGAGGACACTCAGCATGGCTGTCTGCCCTACATGGAGCTGGCGAAGGAGGTACACAGACTCCTCACTCAGGGCAGCAGGGGACACAGGGGCAGGGGCTGCGGTGCCTGGCCCAAAGGAGACACGCTCCCGGACATGGGAGCCTCCACGGACCTGGGGAATGGGAGCCGATGGGAGGGCGGTGGTGGTGCTGGTGGTGGCGGGGACAGCAACACTAGCTGGGGTGTGGTGGCTGCTGACACCCGCCTCCACAAGGGAGTCATCCTCCGAGTTGCTCTGGTCCTCAGCTGAGGTGGATGCTGCTGAGGACTCCTCGGTGTGGCTCCCTCGCCCTCCGTGCCACTGGGTCCCTCCGACCACTCCTCGGCTGCTGACCCAGTCTGGCTCTCCGGCTCCTCCTGGTCCGTGGAGCTGTCCCCTTCCGTGGCCGTGGATGTATCTGCAAACAATGGGGAAACAGACAGACATCAGTCACCTGCACATAACGCACACACCACTGTGAGCACAGCACATCCCAGAGCAAGCCCTGGCATCATTAGTTGTACATTGCTAAAAGTGCACTAATTGAACAGGAGAAGTCAATTGTCAGTCTGATGCCAAGCATGGCACTCACATCCCACATGGCCTTGCACCCATCTGTCTGGTGTCTGTTGGATTGCAACACCCCAGTGTTGACACATGCACCAAGTACACAGTAGTTGGACAGTGCAGAGGACACGGTGTGGACACATCACAGCTCTTGCCACTGAGTCAGTACAGGTTTACGGATGTAAGGGATGCCCAGAGTCAAATAGGAAATGCATGTGATGCATACCAGCGACAGACACCATGATGCACCCATGTCCTGATAGCCAGCGCCACTATGGTGTGCATGTAGCACATGTCACTCCCCTGCAGGATCACCAATCAGTAGACACATGCCATGGCGGAGGCATGACTGCAAAGTCATACATCACTGTCTCAGTGATGTATGACTTTGCAGCCAGACAACAACACTCTGCACTGTGTCACAATAGTAGGTCATGGGGAATGCAAGTCCTGGAGCTGCACAAGTGCACATGTACATCCCCCCACAACACATCCTCTTAACCCTCATCTGTCCAGGTCATACCTATTGGACATATGGGAGACCTGTGACACTACCCTACATGTCAGAATACAGGCATTGTGTAAGCAATGGACCCACCCATGATGCCCACCACAGAGTCAGGGAAACAGATGCTGTCTCCCACCTTGAGTCAAGCAAACTGCAAGGACACAGTCCTAAGTGACAGAATTCCCTGCATGTAAGGGCCACACCTGGGTATCAGATGAGGAGTGGGCAGTGCACAATAGAGGGACATGGCTCCTGGACAACATGACTGCTGTACTGTGGCAGTTCAACCTGGCCCGAGGAGGGCACATAACATGTTAGACAGAGTACACAGTGCAGTCTTTGACTCACCCCCTCCTTGCTGCTCTCTGGCCTTCAGCTGCCCATCCAGGTCTGGAAAGACCACCGCCAGGATCCTGAGCATGTGGGGGTCAGGGTCCGTGTTCCGCCCCTCCTGCGAGGAGGCGACAGCTTCAGCTGGACCCGTGCAATCCTCCGGGTCCAGCCCCGAAGGTCCTGCCACCTCTTTTGGCAGTTGCGGATCCGGCGCTGGTAGACCCCCACGGACCGGACAGCCCGGACGATGTCCTTCCAGATCTCATGCTTCCGATGGGCAGAAGCCTGTCAGGATGACAAAGTGATAAGGACATTACTACACATGCAACATATCCGTGCATGACACAGTTGCATATACATGTCGCAATCACAGGGGCACATGGTGTACCCAGGCAGTGCACGGCTGCCCATGGACAGTTTTCCAGAAGTCACTACATGGTATCATAGCATGGGGAGTAAAACCCTGTTCAGAAGCACTGTCACTGCACCATACCTGTCCAGTGCAAGTCACTACACACTATGGGGGTGACAACTACTCAGTGAGCCTGCTAGCCAGTGGTGTGCTGACTCTCAGCCTTGCTAGTCAGACAAAATGCACATTCAGAAAGGCAGTGCACAGAACACTCACCTGCTCCCCTGGTGTCCCATACAGCTTGCTGTACTGTGGAAGTAGGCTGTCCAGCAGGGCCTGGTTCTCTTCAAGGCTGAAGGCTGGGGCTCTCTCCACAGTACGTGCCATTGCAGGGTCCAGAGGGGCAGAGACAGCAGCAGTGCAGTGGCAGATGTCGTCCTGGAGCATGTAGTGCAGGCAAGTGGGCTCTCAGGGGAACATGCAGCAATATATATGTGCTGGAGAGGCAGATACTGTCCCTTGTGTCCAAAGTGATAGGTCCAAGTCGTTTGCATCTTCTGAATCTGGCCTATCCATGGAATAGCAGCACCAAAACACGCCCACAGCATCCTTCAAATCTTCAACTTCATGACATACATTATTTTGCAACATTGTTGTGGGTGACCAACTGAATTTCCAGCAACCGACTCGCTCGAATATTCAGAAACGCGTCCGTTGCCAGGCAAGCCCATTGTCAATGGGTGCGCACCGATCGGTCCATTGCTGTTCAACGCGCACAGGGGTACAACGCGTACCCGCACACATTGAATGCAATGGGCCGGCCGGAGGCACCGATCGGTCCATTGCTGTTCAACGCGCACAGGGGTACAACGCGTACCCGCACACATTGAATGCAATGGGCCGGCCGGAGGCACCGATCGGTCCATTGCTGTTCAACGCGCACAGGGGTACAACGCGTACCCGCACACATTGAATGCAATGGGCCGGCCGGAGGCACCGATCGGTCCATTGCTGTTCAACGCGCACAGGGGTACAACGCGTACCCGCACACATTGAATGCAATGGGCCGGCCGGAGGCACCGATCGGTCCATTGCTGTTCAACGCGCACAGGGGTACAACGCGCACCCGCACACATTGAATGCAATGGGCCGGGCCGGAGGCACCGATCGGTCCATTGCTGTTCAACGCGCACAGGGGTACAACGCGTACTCGCACACATTGAATGCAATGGGCCGGCCGGAGGCACCGATCGGTCCATTGCTGTTCAACGCGCACAGGGGTACAACGCGCACCCGCACACATTGAATGCAATGGGCCGCCCGGAGGCACCGATCGGTCCATTGCTGTTCAACGCGCACAGGGGTACAACGCGTACCCGCACACATTGAATGCAATGGGCCGGCCGGAGGCACCGATCGGTCCATTGCTGTTCAACGCGCACAGGGGTACAACGCGTACCCGCACACATTGAATGCAATGGGCCGGCCGGAGGCACCGATCGGTCCATTGCAGTACAACGCATCACTGTACATGTGACTGGCATATGTCAGCATGCCTGTCTCAGATGGACATATGCCAGCCACAGATAGCTCCCAGGGAGTGAGGGGCACACCTACATCACGACAGCCTGTCCAAACCTTATCATAAGGCATGTAAGGCTGCATTTCCTATTGTGTGTATGTTGGTGTACATGTTGTCCTGTGGGTGTCACCTGTGGGCAGCCACCCCCAGGCTGTGCACGTGTTAATGGGGACAGGATCCTGGGTGTTACGTGTACGTGACCACTGTGATGTGCAACTGTTCATATCTGTGCATGTGCCATGGTCACATTTCACAGTGGTGTTTGTGTATGTCATGTCACATACCCCGTGAGTCCCATGTGGGACGGTATGTTTGAGCCAGGGTGTCCCAGTGGCACAATAGTGATGGCCCTCCACAGTCTTTGTGCATGTAGTGTTTACAATGTCTCTGATTTCATGTGCACAATGGGAGACAGTCTCCACATCCACGTTGTGTGTGCATGGACTCTGATGTTGTGCGTGTGTGTCACAGACGTCCATGGCTCTCCTGCCATGGCAAGTGTGGCCACTACCTGTGGGGGTCATGTTTGTTTTGTTGTGGTGTACACATGATACTCCAGGTGATGCCAGTGTCCATGTGGCATTACAGGGTCCCTGGGAATGTGCCTGTCGTTGAGCTGTGGTGCCTGGGGCACATCTGTCCTCACATGTCACTGGGGGTGACTGTGACACAGCATCATGATATCCAATGGGCCAACCTGGGACAAATTGATGCCACCTGTAGGACCGTGTTGACAGATGTTGGCCATGTATGTACCATAAATGTCGTTCCGGTACTGCACACTTCATGTAGTTGTGCCTCATGATGATGTATGTTGGGATCTTGAGTGTGTTCAATGCCGCATATGTGGGGTGACTGACGATCTTGCTTACTTCTCCTCTGCACTGCAGGGCTCCTGCTGTCCATCGGCCATTCCCAGACCTGGCAACGATGGTGGAACGGGACAGCATCCGACGGTACCGCTTCACCAGGCAGCTGATTGAGGATTTGGCAGTGCAGTTGTCCCCACATTTGCAGCCTGGCCGGCCGTATCCTACAGCGCTGACCCCCAAGGTGAAGGTGATGGCAGCCCTACACTTCTTTGCCACCGGTACCTTCCAACATACTGTGGCGTCTGCTGGTGGGATGTCACAGACCATGTTCAGCCGTGTGCTCCGTGATGTTTTGGCGGCAATGTTGCTCTTCCTGAACCGGTACATCTATTTCCCTAGATCATGCGACGACTCACTGACGTGAAGAGTGACTTTTATGCCCTGGGGAGGATGCCGCATGTCATTGGCTCCATTGATGGGACACATGTGGCTTTGGTACCACCACAGGCCCAGGAGCAGGCCTACAGGAACCGCAAGCACTACCACTCGGTCAATGCACTGGTGGTGTGTCTTGCAGACATGACCATCACACACGTGTGTGCCCGTTTCCCTGGTTCAGCACACGATGCCTTTGTGATGAGGAGTAGTCGCATCCCCAGGTTGATGGCACAGATGCAGAACCAGCGTGCCTGGCTTGTCGGTGTGTACTGACTTTGTGCCATTGTGTGTGATCTGATCTGTAGTATTCCGCCCACTTTTCCAAGTCAGCTGATGTGCACTTGTCTGTCCGTAGGTGACTCGGGATACCCCAACATGCCGTGGTTGCTGACACCCCTCAGGAACCCTGTGACACCTGCCCAGATGCGCTACAATGAGGCACATGGTCGGACCAGGAGAGTGATTGAGCGGACCTTTGGTCTCCTGAAGAGCCGCTTCCGCTGCCTGGACAAGACCGGAGGGTCCCTCCCATATGCCCCTGCGAAAGTGTGCAAGATTATCATCGTCTGCTGCATGCTTCACAACCTGGCAGTGCGGAAGGAGTTGCCTCTCATCCAGGATGACGATGACCAACATCCGCCACCTGTGGAGGATCCTGGCCTGGACCACGATGCCAGTGACGATGATGATGATGATGGTGATGGTGATGTCCGCACACAGCTCATCACCAACTTCTTTAGCTGAATGTGAGTATCCTGAGGTGTCATGTGAATGATGTGAGTTGGCATGATGTGTGGGTGGTGCTCTGGTGCTGTTGGAGTGTGTCCATGGGCTACTTGACAGGATGTGTGTTGCGATGTGTGGTGACAGGTGGGCTGTACTCCCCAACAGTGTTGACATGCTAACTTGGTTCTGGGTGGGTATCTTGTAACATGTATTGTGCATGAGTTTTGCTGTTCTGTCCTGTACTGCATTGCTTTTGACTGTGTGTCATTTCTGTCCTTCACAGGGTACTTTCAGATTCGTTTGGTGAACTGTGTCCACCGACGACGTGATTGCACATCCAGGCTGGTAGCTGTTGTGTCCCTACAGGTGATGTGCGCCACACCCATGGACTTCCTTCTGTCTACAGTTGTTGACTGTGTGCCCGCTACCAGGTGGGGTTACCTTGCATCTGTAGTGGTTACGGCATGTTGCTACTGTGTAATAAACCTGTGCTTCACTTAGTGATGTGCGTTGTCTGTGGTCACACATTTGACTGCCATTTGCTTACTGCACCTGTGGGCTACTTGACTACAACTGGGAATGGGTGTGGTGTCTGTGCATTGCACCGTCTTCCCTGGCAACATCAGTGTAGGCAATGAGTCAGATGGCCTAGGTGTGTATGTGTTGTGTAGCCCTGGTGGTGTGTCTCCCTCATATGTGTCACGTTGCCTGTACTCACATGCCTGTGTTGTCCTTGCTGTTGCAGTTCGCATACACTGTGTAATTTTGCAGTTCATCATCCCCATAACAGCACCCACGTTGGAATCACGACAGAGGCAAGTATGGTGTATTAGTGTGTTTATTGTGATAATAGTGCATAGGATGGATTGTGCTGTACATGAATCTTGCAATCCCAAGTTCCTAGATGAATAGAAAGTCCAGGTAGACAGGATCCCCAGTATCGGGGCCACTGTTGTCTGACACATTGTTCCAACTTATACTCCCCATGCAATGTGTGGGAGTAGTGTTGCCATCAACAGGGTGAACAGTCTGTGCACAAAGGCGAAAATCCAGAACAGGTTCAGGCTTCCTGGGAGTTGCGCTTGGCCATCAGCCTCTCACTTTCCCCTCCTCGGACGACCCCTCTTCTTGGGGGCCCTCAAGTGCAGGCTGCTGCGGTGCAGGGGACTCTCCGCCAGAGTCCTCCTCCCTCCCTGTGGCAGTTGCAGTTTGTTCGGTACCAGATGTTGTTGGCACACAGGGAGGTGTGGACTGGTTGCTGTTCATCTGGCGGAGGCATTGTAAAATGTCCCTGTGCACCGCCGTCATCTCATGTAGTACATCCCACTTGGACTCCACGCGGGTCATGTGGGAGTCCACACGTGACATGTGGGAGTCCACACGTGACATGTGTGACTCCACTTGGGACATGTGGGAGTCCAAGCGGGCATGATGGGCAGCCTGCTGCTGTTTAATGTCTCTGAGGAGCCCCACTACCTGGCTGAGCTCTCCGGTGCTGGACTGGTACGCATCAGCTATGCGTACCAGTTGTGGGTCTTCATGCACACCAGCAACGTCTGCAAGCAGCGACCTCTGTCTCCCACCCCTCCCACCACCCCTGCTGACATGTGCAGTGTGTGCAGTTGCACGCACAGATAACCCTGGTCCACCTTGGGGGTTGGTGGTGGTGGTGGTGTCCATGGCCCCAGGTTGGTCCAGGGTCACTGCGCTGGTGTTGTTCCTTATTCTGTCCATGTCGGCAGGGATGGTATTCGTGGTGACAGTCGTTGGAGGGGTGGGTGCAGGGGGTGCAGCTGGTGGACCTGCTGGTGCTGCAGCTGGTGGTCCTGCTGGTGCAGCATGTTGACTTGCACCGGATGTGCCAGGTTGTTCTTCATCGTCCGAGGAGGACAGAGGCTGTACGACGCCAGTGAGCTCGGCATCCTCTTGAGCCTGGGACTGGGACTCCTCAGCGTCTGCTGCTGTGTCCCTATCATCACCTGTTTTTGGGAGACACAAACAATGTATGTCATGTTTCTGCAGGCATCAGTGGTTGACACACCTGACAGTTGTGACTGTGCCTCG